>RJWT010022882.1:0-17018 GCA_004365215.1 Cuniculus paca | reverse complement strand
AGATAGTAAAACCCAACAAAACAAAACAGAATAAATCCAATCAAAACACAGCAGTGAAATTGGTACAGAATATCAAAGCAGGGTAATGGGAAAACAACAATGGCTACTATAGTGTATCTTGTTATCTTCACAGTAGTTTTCCATTCCATCAGTTATAGCAAAATCAGACCAAAACAAAACAGAATAAAACCAATCAAAATAGAATATTGAGTAAAGCAAAAAAAAATTCATAAGAATAAAACAAAACAGTGAGAACATTATTAGACTTTAAAAACAAGACAGAAAGAACCCCCCATATTTACCATGTTGCATACTGTTATCCTTCCTATACATGCTCAGACTGTCAACCCCATGCCTGTAAATTCAACCTAACAATACAATCCTTCAGGTTCTTTTTGTACCTCAATTGCTATCAGCTCAGGTTGACCTCCAAAGCAGCTGGTGGTTTATGGGGTGAGAGGGTTTGGTGATTTTTTGCCTGCATGCCGGTAGGCTTACAGGAGACGCTGACTTTTTCTCTTCCTGGGTCCCACATGGTCTGCGCAGCTTAGCAGAAAGGCTGGCTAGTTGGATCCATGATCTGCTTCTCCCAGTCTCAGCATGGCTAATTCTCGGGAGTTGCTGACTTTTCCTTGCCTTCCTGGGTCCTGCATGATCTGTGCGGCTTACTAGAAAGGCTGGCTAGTTGGATCCTTGATCGGCTCCTCCCAGTCCTAGCATGGCTGATTCTCAGGAGTTTGTGACTTTTCCTTGTCTTCCTGGGTCCTGCATGATCTGCCTGGGATCCTGTCATTCTTTAATCTTTCTACTGCTTCTGTTTCTGTTAGTACTTTGTCTTTTGAAACCTGACACCACTTGTCTACTTAGTTGTTAACCTGCACCACTTGATTGGTGTTTTCTCTTACCTGGAGGGTATGGAAATTTTTTTTTTTTTTTTGAGATAGGGTCTTGCTGTGTAGCTCAGGCTGGCCTTGAACTCACAGCAGTCCTCCTGCCTCAGCCTCCTAAATGCTGGGATTACAGGCAGGCACCACCACACCCAGTGCAAACTCTTAAACATATTTGGGAAACTCATCATCTCCTTAGCTGTTATTTTGGAATTTGTTTATAGAAAGCATAGATCCTCAAATTTCTGACCTAACTATAGCAAAATGATAAGAAATTTATAGCCTCAAATGATAGCTATATGCCTTGAGTAGTTCTGCAGTACCTTCTTTCCAGTTGTCCAACTTCAGAGATACCTGTGTTGCTATGAGGTATGATCACTCTTCAAAAGGGAGCAGTACATGTCATTCTGGGACAGAATCCAATTTCAGCACCTGGGATATGTGTGGTACTGTCCAGCAGGGGTAGATGATGCCCTCATGATCTGAGTCCAATGGTTAAAAGGTACCTGTTTCAAGCAAGGGAGATGCCTCTTCCCAGAAGGGAAGAAAACAGTTGTTGTTGGCTCATTCCATGCCTCAGTTTCTTCAGGAAAAGATCAGGGAAGATCCTCACCCGTTGCAGTCTTCTTGGCTGGTCAATTTGACAGCATCTGGCACTTTATTTGAAAAGATTTCCTTTCTGTCATCCTCTGTGGGTCTTAAACTGAGATGAACTTTGAGAGAGCACCTATGTCATGGGGTACTTCTTTAAGTAGCAGGCCACTCCTGTGGGAGTAAGGATTTTTGGTTTTTTTGTGGGGGGGTTGTTTTCATTTGTTTTTGAGACAGGGTCTTGCTGTGCAGTTCCAACTGGCCTTGAACTCACTATGTAGCCCAGACTGACCTTGAACTTGTGGTAATCCTTTTGCCTCAACTTCCTGATTCCTAGGATTACAGGTATTCATCACCATGCCTGTCTTGTGTTTTTAGGGTATTTAGAGTTGAAGATAGGACAGGGATATAGCTCCATGGTAGAGCACTTGCTTAACATGCCTGAGCCCCTGGGTTTGATTTCCATTACCACCACCAAAAAAAGTCAAAAAGTTACAGATTCATGAAACCTTACTTGGAGTTTCCTTCCAAGCCTAACAGGCTTGCAGTCTTTGTTTTGTGTTGTGTTGTGTTGTTGTTGTTTGTTTGTTTTTGCTCTTGTTGAGAGAGGGTTTCACTATGCAGTTCAGGCTGGCTTTGAGCTCACTCTAGGCCAGGCTGGCCTCAAACTCCCAGAGGTCCCCCTGCCTCAGCCTCCCAAGTGCTGGGATTATAGATGTGTGCCACCATACCTGGCCTGTTTGTTTTGAGGCAGGGTCTCAGTCTGTAATTCAGTCTGGCCTTGAATTTGAGGAAATCTTCTTGTCTCAGCCTCCCAATTGCTGGGATCACAGGCTTGTGCCACCACCCTAGTGCAGTCTTTATTTAGTGAGGTTTGTTTAGTTTTTGTTTCTAATCAGTTCTGTTAGGCCAGTAATGCAACCAAGAGTTATCCAGGTATGATGCTTAAGCCCAAGAATCCTTTTTTGGCCACTAATCACTAATCATAGTAGTCTCATCTCTCATCCATGAATTTAATGGTCTTGCTTTCAGGGACCATAACCTATACTTTCTCACCACTGTTGGGATATGTCTGTTTAGGATGCACAAAGGAAGTAGGGAACCTGCTAAAGGCTGACCACATGCTCTTTTATTTATTTATTTTCTACTGGGGATAAAACCAAGGGCCTTTGTACTGAGCTACATCCTTCAACCTCTTTTTTTTTTATTTTTGGGGACAGCATCTAAGTCACTAAATTGCCAGGCCTGGACTCCCAACTCATGATCCTCTTCTTCACTGACTCCATGTTTTTTTGTTTAAAGACCCCATGTTCCTAACTGTACAGACCAAGTGCTTGCCAGGCCTCCACTTCTTGCTGTCCCTTTGCCCTTGTTTACCATAAGAGTTGGCATGGGAGCATTGTTTGGCCCCAAAGATGGATGTCACCTACCCTGCAGTGCTTGTTCCCTGATGGTCTCATCCTTCCTGTCCTTTAATGCTTTTACTTGTACTGTTTACCCTGCCTTTCACTGAGAGTTGAATTCAGGTCTCACTGTTTACATGCCATTGGCATTTGAGTGTTCATTGCCATACCCCAGAGTATGTTCCCTTGCCATTTCACAGAGCTACCCACCTTGCTGTTGCCACTGTTAACCCTCCCTTCTCTTAGCTCCAAAAGTGCAACTGATCAGCTGTGACTGATCAGAGAGCTTTAATGCTCTACACTGGGTTGCTAAAAGGACTTTCTAGTGTTTCTTTCTTCCTTTTTGCTATTTATTTTTTGCATAACAACCAAACAGGTCTTTTAAAGAGAAGTACTGATTAGGGTCTCCTCTAAGATAAAGTGATAATGTTTAGATAAAGTAGAAATGTTTTCCTATGACCTTGCACAATTTGTTACTTGTTTTCCTCTGTTCACTCTGTGGGTCTTGGGCATCCCAGACCTTTCTTGTTTCTTTTTTTTTCTTTTTTTTGCGGCACCAGGGATAGAACTCGAGACCTCATGCTTGCCAGGCAGGTGCTTAGGCCACTGAGCTTAATTCTTGGCCATTGTCTTTTTGAGACAGGGTCTCACTATACCATTCAGGCTGGCCTTGAGCTCACTTTCTAGCCCAGGCTGGTCTTGAACTCGCAACGATCCTCCTGTCTCAACCTCCTGAGTGCTGGGATTACAGATGTGCACAACCAGGCCTGGCTATCTTTCCTGTTTTTTAACTGTTCCAAGCAGCCTCTTTCCTCAGGAACTTTGTGCTTGGTGTTTCCTCTGGAGTGTTAACTTTTGTAGCTCATCCATTCTTCTTAGTGTCTCACTGTCTCCAGACCTAAAGGCTTTGCCCTACTTATGGTATATCCTGTAATTCAGATATAAAATAGGGAATTGGCCTTTAAATGCAGAGAAAAAATTTTAAAAACCCCTTTTTATGAAGCTGGGGTTTGACCCAAGGCCTTTGTTGTTTATTAAATTTAGAAAAAGGGTCTCAAGTTGCTGAATTTCCCAGGTTGGGGTAGAATTCACAATCTTCTTGCTTAAGCCTCCCAGAGCATTGGGATACAGGCATGAACCACCACATCCAACTTTAAAAAACTTTTCAAAAACATTTTTCTACTACCATTAATTCACTACCATTTCACAGGAGGAGACCTAGTTTGGTTTGATTCAGTACCTTTGCCCCCCTTGGGTTGACCAGTATTTCATTTGAACCCGTGTCATAGGCCTGTTACCCAAAAAAAGAAGAAATCTCGCTACTGCTTTTTTGTTTTTGTCTGTGGATTGAAGTAAAGAGCCTTACACATACTAGACAACTGTGGATATTTTGAAAGATATTTAAATTCTATACCAGAATTTTAAAACTCTGTTTGGTTTTGTATTTTTTTTTTTTCCTTCTAAAAGGTTGGGAAGAATGGTACCAGAAAAATCAAGATGAACTTGAAAATGTTAAAAGAAGCTATGTGTGCAGTATGCTTGGAAAACTTCATCTAAGCAGAACCCATGCTTCTTCTGGACAAAGGCTCTATAAGTATAATACACATGGGAGAAGTTTGATGAAAAACTCAGGTTTTAGCAGAAGTTATATAAGAAAGAATCCTGATAAATTTCATGGTTATGAGGAATCATATTTCCTTAAACATCAAAGAGCTCACCACATAGAAAAAAACTGTGTGTGTAATGAATGTGGGAAAGCTTTTCGTTGTAAGTCACAGCTCATTGTCCATCTCCGAATCCATACTGGGGAGAGGCCTTATGAATGCACTAAATGTGAGAGAGCTTTCAGTGCCAAGTCAAACCTTAATGCCCACCAGAGAGTTCACACAGGAGAGAAGCCCTATACATGTAGTGAATGTGGGAAAGTCTTCTCTTTCAGGTCACAGCTCATCGTCCACCAGGAAGTCCACAATGGAGGGAAACCCTATGGATGCAGTGAGTGCGGCAAGGCCTACAGTTGGAAGTCTCAGCTCATCTTACACCAGAGGAGTCACACAGGAGTGAAGCCCTATGAATGTGGTGAATGTGGGAAAGCCTTTAGCTTGAAGTCCCCATTTGTTGTACACCAGAGAACTCACACTGGAGTGAAACCACATAAGTGCAACGAGTGTGGGAAGTCCTTTAGAAGCAAGTCCTACCTCCTGGTTCATGTCCGAATGCACACAGGAGAGAAGCCCTACCAGTGCGGGGACTGTGGGAAAGCCTTCAACATGAAGACACAGCTTGTGGTGCATCAGGGTGTCCACACAGGAAACAATCCTTATCAGTGCAGCGAGTGTGGGAAAGCCTTTGGGAGGAAGGAGCAGCTCACTGCTCACCTTCGAGCCCATGCAGGAGAGAAGCCTTATGGGTGCAGTGAGTGTGGGAAGGCCTTCAGCAGCAAGTCCTACCTCGTTATTCACAGGAGGACTCATACTGGGGAGAGGCCTTATGAGTGTAGCTTGTGTGAACGAGCCTTCTGTGGGAAGTCACAGCTGATCATCCACCAGAGAACCCACTCAACAGAGAAGCCCTATGAATGCAGTGAGTGTGAGAAGGCCTATCCAAGGAAGGCATCCCTTCAGATTCACCAGAAAACCCACTCAGGAGAGAAACCTTTCAAGTGCAGCGAGTGTGGGAAGGCCTTCACTCAGAAATCCTCCCTCAGTGAACACCAGAGAGTGCACACGGGAGAGAAGCCGTGGAAGTGCTTCGAGTGTGGGAAGTCCTTCTGCTGGAACTCAGGGCTTCGCATCCACAGGAAAACACACAAGGGCGAGATACGAGTGATGAAGTGAGCATTGGAAGCGTTCTCACAGAAGTGGGCATCCCGGAGGCCTCTGAGGCTGTACAGAGTTACAGGCAGGATGTGCTAAAAATAGACTTGTGCCAAAAATGTCAAGTGTAGAGAGCAGTCCTTTGGGATGAGTGTGTGAACACTGCCAGAGACCAGATACACAAACTTTTGCAGAGAGGAGAATGACAAAGGACAAGTGAATGCACCAAGCATAGGTGTCATTGTGAAGATTGGGAATGTTCATACTGAGGTTTACTAAATCAGATGCATTTCCTGTGGAAAGTATATTTCATGGAAAGCCACATTCCAGATTTGAAGTTTTGTGTTTGTATGGTGTACAAATCTCAGATATGAACAATTGACTTTTCTATGATGTTATATAAGTTTTTTGTTTTATTTTAGTATGTAAATAAAACCCGAAGGAACTTATTCAGAAAATTAAGGAATTGTTGTGTGACTTTCCCTAATTGACACTGAATAGCACTTTTTAAAATTTTGGTTTTTTTTTTATTGTTTATTGGTACAATTTAGATATACATAATGATAACATTCATCATAGAGAATCTGTCCTTTTTTCTTTGCCCCATTTTCCTCCCCTTCACCCTTTCTTCTCCTAGTTTACAAAGTTTTATTTCCATTTTATCCTCCTTTTCTCATTGTTTCTTTTCCCTTCCTTACCTAGTTCTCTTTTCTTTTTGAATAATTTCTTCCTATTTCATTTCACAATTTCTATTATACATTTTGGTTCTTATTTACATTCAGTTTCTCACTCCAGAGAGACAATGTGATACTTACGTGTGTGTCTGATTTATTTCACTTAAGAATATGACTCACAGTGCATTCATTTTCCTAGACATGTTTGAGTGCATCCTCTTTTATAGCTGAGTAGTACTCCACTGTATAAAAAAAAGTATCTTTTTTATTCATTCATTGACTGATGGGCATTGAGGTTATTTCCAAGATTTGGTTATTAGAAACTGCCACTATAAACATAGGTGTGCATATATCGCTGTGGTATGATGTTTTTAATTCTTCTGGGAAGATACCCAGAAGAGGAGTAACTGGGTCAAACAAGACGTCTAGTTTTAGTTTTTTGAGGACTCTCCACACTGATTTCCATAGAGGTTGCACTAATCTATATTCCTCCCAAAAAGTGTTCTTTCCCTGCACAACCCACCAGCATTTATTAGTTGATTTCTTGATAGTAGCCATTCTTTCTGGAGTAAGATAAAACCTCAGTGTTGTTTTAATTTGTATTTCTTGAATAACCAGTACTGTTGAAAATTTTGTTAAATTTTTTTTTGCTGTTCATACTTCATCTAACAAGTATGTATTCATCTCAGATCCTCATTTTTAGATTGGGTCTTTAGGTTTGGGGAGGTCTGATTTTTTTTCAATTCTTTATATATGTTTTAGATATTATTCCTTTGTCCAAGGAACAATTGGATAAAACTTTTTCCCATTCTGTGGGTTGTCTCTGCATTCTTTTGATGTGCAAGAACTTTTTAATAGGAGATCCCAGTTGCTTGTTCTTTTCAATATTTTCCATGCAATGGGAGTTTTGTTTATAAAGTCTTTGCCTATACCTATGTCTTAAAAGAGTTCTACCCTTTCTCTCTTCCAGCAGACTTAGTGTTTCTTTTTCTGAGACAGTCTCATTATGTCATTCAGGCTGGTTTTGAACTCTGTCTGTATATCCTAGTCTGGCCTTGAACTCATGGCAATCCTCCTGCCTCAGCCTCCTGAGTGCTGGGATTACAGGCTTGCACCACCATGTGCAACTAGTGTTTCTGTTTAATATTTAGATCTTGGGTCCATTTCAATTTTAGTTTAGTGTGTGATGACAGACATGGGTCTAGTTTTAGTCTTTGGCACGTGGAAAGCCTGTTTTTCCAGCATTGTTTGTTAAAGAGGTTTTCTTCCAGTGAACATGTTTGGCACCTTTGTCAAAGATGATGTGACTGAGGGTGTTTGAACTTATTTGTGCATCTTAGAAGTCTGTTCCATTGATCCTGAGGTCTTTTGTGTGTGTGTGTGTTGTGTGTGTGTGTGTGTACCATCCTGTTTTTATTACAGCAGCTTTTTATTATTGTTTCAAGCCAGGGATTGTGATGCCTCTTGCCTTGCCTTGCCTTTGTTGTCCAGGACTGCTTTTGCTATTCTAGGCCTCTTTTGGTTCCAAATGAATTTTAGGAATGTTTTCTCTAATTCTGTGAGCTATGGTGTTGAAATTTTGATCGGGATTGCATTAAATCTATGTAACAGTTTTGGAAGTATGACCATTTTCACTATATTGGTTTTTCCTACCCAAGCACAAGGGATGTCTTTCCATTTTCTGATATCCTCTTCAATCTTCTTTTTCACAGTATCATAGTTTTCAATGTAGAGGTCTTTTATTTTCTTCATTAGATTGATTCCTAAGTATTTCATTTTTTTGCATGCTATTATGAAAGGTGTTATTTCAGTAATTTCTCTCTCATTTGTCATTTGTCTATAGAAAGGCTATTGATTTTTGAATTTTGGCTTTGTATCCAGCTATGCTATTAAATTTGCTTATTAAATCTAGAAGTCTTTTGGTGGAGTTTTTGGGTTCTATGTAGAGTATCATGTCATCTGTGAACAATGATAATTTAACTTTTTCTTTTCCTATCCTTATCCCTTTTATTTTTTTTCTCTTGCCTAATTGTTTGGCTAATGTTTCCAGAATTCTATTGAATAAGAGTGGTGACAGTGGACATCCTTGTCTTGTTTCTGGTTTTAGAGTGAAAGCCTTCAGTTTTTGTCTGTTTTGTATAATGTGGCTATTTCAGTTTTCTGTAGGCTTTTTATCATGAATGGATGTTGGAATATGTCCAACACTTTTTTGAAGCTATTGAGGTGATCATATGGTTCTTGTCCTTGGCTCTGTTAGTGCAGTGTATTTTATTTATTGGTTTGTATTACATTTATTGGTATGTTAAACCATCACTGCACCGCTGGAATGAATCCTACTTGGTCATGTTGTATAATCTTAATTTGCTGCATTTTGTTTGCTAGTATCTTACTGAGAATTTTCGCATCTATGTTCATTAGGATATTGGCCTGTGGTTCTCTTTTTTGGTTGGATCCTTTTCTGGTTTTGGTATCAAGGTAATGGTTGCTTCTAGGAATGAGTTAGGGAGTATTGCTTCCCTTTCAATTTCATTAAAGAGTTTGAGAAGTAGTGGCATTAGGTCTTCTCTATATTTCATGTAGAATTCAGCAGTGAGTCCGTCAAGGCCTGGGCCTTTCTTTGTTGGTAGGTTTTTAGTTAAAACTTCAATTTCATTGATACTGGTTTATTTAGAATTTTTGTATTTTCTTGATTCAGCTTTGGCAATTCATATGTATCTCGGGATCTGTCCATTCTGTGTTTTCTATCTTATTAGAGGACAGGTTCTAGGGCCGGGGATTTAGCTCAGTGGCGTAAGTACCTTCCTGGTAAGTGTGAGGTCATGAGTTCGATCCCTGTATACCAAAAAAAAAAAAAAAAAAAAACCCAAAACAAAACAATAGAGTACAGGTTCTCAAAATAGGTGTAGATGATCTTTTGGATTTCTGCAGTATCTGTTGTGATTTCACCCTTTTTATTCCTAATTGCATGGATTTGAGTCTTTTTTTTATTTGACTTTTTTTGATAAGGTTGGCTAAAGGCTTGTTGATTTTATTTAATCTTTCAAAGAACCAACTCATTGCTTCTTTGTATTTTCTTAGTCCCATTGCATTAATTTCTGCTCTGATCTTTTTAATTTCTTCCCTTGTGTAAGCTTTTGGCTTGACTTGCTCTCTTTTTTTAGAAGCTTGAGGTTCAATATTAAGTTACTCAAGCTCACTCTGTTTTCCTGTTATGGATATTCACTGCTATAAATTTCCCTCATAGGACTGCTTTCTTTTTGTCCCATAAGTTCTAATATATTGTATTGGCATTATTGTGTAATTGTAGAAACTGTCTAATTTCTTCTTTAATTTCATGCATGAACCATTGGCTATTCAGGACGGTATTATTAATTTCCATGTATTTGTGAAGTTCTTGTGGTTTCTTTTGTTATTGATTTCCAATTTCATTGCACTATGGCCTGATAATATGCATGGAATAATTTTAGTTCCTTTGCATTTAAGCATGTTCTATGAGTTAGTATGTGGTCAATTTGGGAAACAGCCCACATGCAGCTGAGAAGTATGTATATTCTGATGTTGGGTAGAACACTGTAGACATCTACTAAGTTCATTTGTTCAAAAATTTGGTTGAGCTCTAATATTTCATTGTTCATTTTTTGTCTAGTTGACCTATGTACTTGTGACTGGGTTATTTTTGTGTGTGTGGCACCAGGGATTGAACTCATGACCTTATGCTTGCCAGGCAGGCGCTTAGGCCACTGAGCTAAATCTCCTTCCTGACAATGGGTTATTGAGGTTCTCATTACAATTGTATTAGTGCTTATTTGATTTTTCATGTCCATTAATATTTGTTTTGTATAGTAGGGTGTGCTGGTATATTTATGATTGTTATCTGTTCCTCTTGGATTTATGGGGATGTGGTCTTCTTTGTCTCTCTTAATCAATCTTGGCTTGAAATCTACTTTGTCTGCAAATAGAATAGCTACCCCTGCTTTTTGGGGGTTCCTGTTGCATGGAGTATTGTTTTCCACTCTTTGGTGACTTTCAGTCTATGAATTTCTTTTTGAATTAAATGTGTCTTGTGTGCAGCATTTTTTTTTTCCAGTACTGGGGATTGAACTCTCGACCCTGCACTTGCCAAGCAGGCGCCCTGCTGCTGAGCTATATCCCTGGCCGTGTGGCATATTGTTTGATCTTGCTTCTTCATCCATTCTGCCACTCTTTCTTTTGATTGGTGAATTGAGACTACTACCATTGATGGTTATAATTGACGTGTATTTGCTTATCCTTGTCATGTTATTTTCCTGTTATTTCCCCCACCGTTTGTTTATGTTGCCTGGTGGATTCCTTCTGTTGGAGTTCATGGAGTTGTAGTCCTTGTTGTCTCTTTCTAGAATGTCCTTCAAAACATTTTGGAGTGTTGGTTTGGTGGTCATAAATTTCCTCAGATGTTTTTGTCATGGAAGTGCCTTATTTCTCCATCAGTTTTGTTTTGTTTTGTGGCACTGGGGCTCAAACTCACAACCTTGTGCTTGCAGGCAGGTGCTTAGGCCACTGAGCTAAATCCCCGGCCCTTGTCTTTTTGAGACAGGGTCTCACTATGCTGTTCAGACTGGCCTTGAGCTCACTTTGTAGCACAGGCTGGTCTCGCAACGATCCTCCCGTCTCAGCCTCCCGAGTGCTGAGATTACAGACGTGTGTCACTAGGCCCATCTCTCCATCAGTTTTGAAAGATAGTTTTGTGGGGTACACCAATCTGAGTTGAAGGTTGTTTTTCTTTAGAGCTTGAAATACTTTTTTTAAAAAATCTTTTTGAGACAGGGTCTCACTATGCAGTTCAGGCTACCCTTGAGCTCGCTTTGTAGCCCAGGTGGGTCTCCAATTTGCAAAGATCCTCCTGCCTCCACCTCCCGAGTGCTATAATTACAGGGGCGTGCCACCACGCCCGGCTAGAGCTTGAAATACTTCACTCTAAGCGCTCATTCACTTGAGGGTTTGTGTGGAGAAGTCTGCTGTGATTCTGATGGGCTTTCCTTTATAAGTGATTCATTTGTTTTCTTTAATAGCTTTTAATATTCCGTTATGTTGAATTTCTGCAATCTTGATTACTATATCCCTTGCAGTAGGGTTTTTTTTTTGATGTTGGCAAAATGGAGTGCTATATGCATCACTGCATATGGTTTCTGATGGATTTCTGCCCATATGTAATTCACCAAATCATCATGCCGAGTGTCCAGCATGGCAAAGGAGCCAAAAACAACACCTTATTGCCTTTCTTCTTCCCTCAGCCAACCTACACAACTTCTCTAGACAGGACCTATTCCTTGCAGATTCCCAACTCTTTATGCACAGCTTTCTTGTTATCCCAACCTGTCCTGTACCCCTTTTAGGTAGAGATTGCTCTAAAAACTCAATTTCTGTTATACTTTCTCCCCTCAGCTCTCATACTCCAAACCTAACCATCATGTGCCATTGCCTCAGCTCCTCCCCTTCCCTTCCTCATCGACCCTATAGTCTGACCTGCAATCCTGCTGGTGCCACCCATGCTACTCTGGTGTTAATTTGCCTAAAAGATCCCTCAGTTTTTCTTGGTGTTTCCCAATACCCAATAGCCCCTAAACATCAACAGGGGCTCAAACCTACAATCTGCCATTTGTTAACTAATAAGTTCCTGAAGGTCACCCACTCACCTTACAACACCCCTATTCTCCCTGTCCTCAAATCCAACAGTTCCTACCACCTAGTCCAAGATCTCAGAGCAATTAAAAATGAGTAATGCCAATTCAACTAGTAGTGCCAAAGCACCGTATACCTTTCATTTTTCTGTATTAGACCTTAAAGATGCACTTTTCACTGTTCCCTTACACCCTGATTGCTAAGATTTCTTTGCCTTTACATGAACAGAGCCAGACACTCCAATATCAACAGCTTACCTAGACAGTCCTGCCTCATGGCTTCAGGGATAATCTATACTTCTGCAGCTAAGCCCTTACTGCTGACCTTGCAGCTCTCAACCTCAAACCCAGCACTCTCCTCCAATATGTTGATCTCCTTCTCTGTTTCCCATCCTACGCTTAGCTATACAACATGTGGTTACCCTTCAGTTTTCTCTCAGGTCATGGGTACAGGGTGTACCCTACCAAAGCCCAGATAGCTTCACCAAAGGTCAAATATCTGGTTCTTACCCTCACCCCCACCACCCAGTCTATAACCTCAGACTGCAAGGCCTTTCTCCTCAATATCCATATGCCTACTACAAAACAACAAGTTTTATCTTTTCTAGGTTTAACTTTTTTCACCTCTGGATTCCCAACTTTGTTACATGAGCCCAACCCCCTCTACAAGGTGTCCAAAGGTTCCCTATCAGAGCTTCTCAAACCCACTACTCCTATATACTCCTCATTTTCAAAACTAAAGGAGGCCCTTTTAAAGGCCCCAGTCCTCTCTCTCCCTAGCCCAACCCAACCTTTCATTCTGTATACTATCTCTCAGGATCATAATGCTGTGGGAGTTTTAGGACACCAAAAAGGATCTTTCAAAGAAGTAGCCTACCTCTCAAAACAATTAGACAACGCAGTGCATGGCTGGCCTCCCTCCATTTGAACACTTGCCTCAGCAGCTACACTAACACAGGAGACGAAAAAGTTCACTTTAGGACAATCAATCACAGTCCACTCACATCGCCTCAATGACCTTATTTCACACAAGACTTCCTGCTTTAATGACACCTTCTCATCTATAAGTTCACTTAATACTCATACAAGAGCCTACAATCACCATCTCCAGTAGCTCCCTCAACCCAACCACCTTACTTCCCACCTCTGATGAGACCTTTCTCCACAATTGTATTGAGGTCCTACAGATGACTCCTACTCCCTTCCCTCACATTAACAGCACTCCTCTCCCTATAGCTTCTGATACATGGTTTATAGACAGCAGCTCAACCAACACACACTCAAAAAAGAGCAGGATATGCCATAGTCAGTGGCTCTGAGGTAATAGAGGCAAGCCCACTGCTACCCAGAACATCTTCACAAAAAGCGTACTAATTGCCCTTACACAGGCCCTCACACTAGCTAAAGACAAAATCATAAACATCTATACGGACTCAAAATAACATTTAGCATTCTTCACTTTCATACTGCCATTTCGCAAGAAAGGGGTCTAATCACCACTCAAGAGACCCCCATCACTAATGTGCCTCTCATTCTCAAACTACTAGAAGCACCACAACTCCCAGAACAGGTAGGAGTCATTCACTGTAAGGGACACAAAACATCATCAGATCGTATCTCTCAGGGAAATAACTTTGCTGACACACGGGCCAAATTAGCTGCACAACAGCTATATCCCTCCCACCTTTTACCCCTTATCCCAAACACGTTGTCTTCACCTCAGTATTCACCTACACAACTACAATTAATTCACAAACCCACTGATAGCCAAAACACCCAGGGATGGATTTTCCAGGGATCAAATCTCCTCCTCCCATATCAACTGGCCTCAAACATCATCACTAACTTTTCACATAGCAACTCAAGCTTATACAAACTCCTAAGTCCAGGTACTATTCATCCTTCCCTAAAAAAGATTATTCGCCAAGTTATCCACAACTGTCATGTCTGCACCAAAACCTCTCCTCAAGGACATCTACCTCCTCCTTCCCAACCCACCAATTTCAGGAACACACCACAGGTGAAGACTGACAGACTTTACACACATGCTTAAATACAAAACTTTTAAACATCTTACTTTCATCTCTATTTTCTCGGGGTGGATAGAAGCCTTTCCCACCGCCCAAGAAATTGCAGGCATAGTCTAACATTCTTATGCAGGAGATTATTCCCTGATTTGGGGTACCTCAAATTCAATCAAACATTGGACCAGCTTTTATCTCTAGGGTTACTCGGGTATTGTTGAGTGTAAACATTACTTGTCATCTACACATACTGTATCATCCACAGTCCTCAGGAAAAGTAGGAAAGATAAATGGCCTCCTAAAGATACACCTCACCAAACTCATTGTCAAGCTATACCTTCCCTGGCCTCAGCTGCTTCCTTTAGCCTGGACTCGACTAGGGCATTTCTTCGGGCACCCACTTTCCTTAGTCTTTTTGAGCTCATGTATGGCAGACCTTTTCTTCTCCACAACCTTCCTACTCCACAAGACTTCCCACCCATACCTGATTATTGTCCCAGTTCTTAGGCACTTGTTACAACAACATGCTGATCTCTGTCTCCCACAACTGGTAGATAACCCAAAACCAAAACCCTCTAACTCCTAGGGACTTAATATATCTCAAATCTTGTAAGCTCACAGGACTACAACCCAGATAGTCAGGACCCCACCTGGTCCTCTCATAACACCAACAGGATCAAGGTCCTGGTTCCACACCACACAGACTAAGTGGTGCCCTGACAACCTGGACACCTCTGACACCAGGTCTTTGTCTTCAGAGTGGTCATCACATCTCCTGTCTCCTATCCATCTCCGCCTCTCCAAAGGTCCACAACTAGAACTTCTAGGCTAACTTATTTTCTGTTATCATATCTGGTTCCTGATCCCCTACCTCCTAATAGTTAGTCTCTGCAATTCTGGCTGTCTTTCCAAAGGACTTCCACACCACACATAAACTTGCTCTTATATTTTTCTATGTGACAACTATCTTATTTCTCTCCACCCTCAGCTGTTTGACTAAACATGAGGTCATTCTTGATCTGGGCCCTCATTCCACTTACAGTGACACTATTACAGTCTTCCCCACCTCCACTATATGATTTTTTTTCCAGTATATGATTTCTGCCTCACAAAATAAGAGGAAACACCTGGCCCCCACCATATCATCATAACTCAAGAAAACTGGACTACAGACTCACTCACACTGGATGTTCCTTGGTGCTCCTTGTGCTGTACGAGCCCCTAAGGCAAGACCTTATACCCAATCTCATCCCCATCATTCTACCTGTGTCCAGAAAATTCTGACTACCTGCCCTGCTATGACGTTATCCTTTCATTGTCCCTGTTGTACCCATGAATCAATAGGTTTACAGCCAGGGTCCTTTTGGACAAATCATGACAACCACATCTACCAAAATATTACCTGGCCTGTGATTTACAGCCCTCTTTTATCCTACACTTCAACATTTGTCATCCATAGTCATACCCGCTACTCCCAGAAAGCCACACATGGGGATTCCAAACTTATGGCAGTTATGACATAAAGATGTTCATAACTCTTAATAAGAGACTACTCCCCAACATGCACTCTCTGTCTTTTGACTTATCTCTGACTTCAATTCCTGTACTCTTACCTCTGTCTTCACTTTCCCATCACATTCCCATCTCCCTATCTGTATCCCAGCTCCTCAACAACAGCCATCAATTTCTAAACACCACTTTTCAAATACCCAACACTACAGACCTGACTGCTGGCTCTGCCTACCCCTACAACAAGATCTCTATATGGCTTATCCAGTCACTCTAATCTCTACACTCCTGACAAACTCACAAGCCAAAATCATTGGCCCTCTAAACCTGGCCTCAGGACAACTATGGCCCTAAAACCTTTCCTGTATTTGTTGTCCTGCTTTTTCTGATGCTGTCTCCAAGGTAGGAACCCTAGATTCCCGCACCCACTGTCACTCCATAGCACACACACCAACTCCCATATGCCCACCTTATGGACAGTTCTTTGTGGATATGGAGCATATACCTGTCTCCCACCTATATGGGAGAACTCCTGTACTTTAGCAGTAGTGCCACCACAAGTTACACTCCATACTAGAACCCCAGTCATAAGAGGGTTACAACTCTCACCCCTATGTACACACCATCATATATTCCATAGGGCCACATCAGTTGCTCTGATTCTAACAGAGATAGCCCTCTGTGCAGCTATTTGAATGGAGGCCAGAGGCATTGGAATGAGTACTCGCTTTTACATCCAGTTATCTTATGAGCTAAAAAAATCCATCTATAATGTTTCAAAAATGGTAGACTCCCTTCAGGACAAAATCAATGCATTCATTTGCTTTGTTAATTCCTTTGTTACCACTTCAGAGAGTCCGGATAGGTGGGCTTCAGATTGTTCCACCTAATTGCCCCCTAGGTTTGCCTTTGATGAGCTCAGCTTAAATGTCTCAGGTTTCATCTTGTTTAAGTGCCTTCTCATTTTCTAGTTTTTTTTTTTTTTAGTTTAATTCCTGGGTTGATACTTGTAAATTGCCTATGGTGGGTAGTTTTATTGCTAGCATTTAGAACCCTTAGTAAATGACTACTACTCAGAGGCGAAGTGAGTTTTGAGTTTTGAGTGTATTGCAAGATCCTACCTCTTTTAACTTATTGGGGATGAGAAGTTGCTGCCTACGTGGCTCCGCCTCTGGTTCTTTGGCACCGGCCTATACTATTTTTTATGACCCTTAGGCAGTGTCAGTCTTGGTATACCAGAAAGAAGAACTAATTAGAGGAATTTTGTCTTTTTGGCTAATGCAGTATAATCAGCAGCAACAACAGCATCGAACAGTCTAGAAAATGACATACTATACAAATAGGAAAATTATTTTCAAAAACATTAAACCTCAAAAGCTGTATGGAAAGTAGATATTAATGTAGCCCTACACTACTGCTATCAGTTCAATTAAACACTCAAATACTGTATTTATAAC
>RJWT010022881.1:0-16986 GCA_004365215.1 Cuniculus paca | reverse complement strand
GTGCTTGCACATTAAAACATTTTCCTGTTAATCTGGCTGTTAGTTTTTTTGTACTGGGGATCGAACTCACAACCTTGTGCTTGCCAGGCAGGTGCTTGTGCTGCTGAACTAAATCCCCGGCCACTGTTAGTTTGTTTTATAGACTCAGATTTCAAATTGTCAGACTTTCATGGATGGAGAGACATTTGGTTTTTCCTTTGTAGCTGTCTTTCTCCTTTAAGTATACTGGTGTGTAATACACTGCTTAGTATGCTAGTAGATTTTTTTTTTCTTTGTCTTTTTGAGACAGGTCTCACTATGCAGTTCAGTCTGCCTTCAACTCACTCTGTAGTCCAGGCTGGCCTCGAACTCACTTCAATGCTTCTGCCTCAGTCTCCCGAGTGCTGGCATTACAGGTGTGAGCCACCATGCCTGGCTAGATTCTTGATTTATATTTTTCTTTTTTCTGGTACTGAGAGTTGAACCCACGGTCTTCATATTAGCTATATCCCCAGTGCTCTTTAATTTATTATTATTATTATTATTATTATTATTATTTTGGTTTGTTGAGACAGGGTCTTCTAGTTCAGGATGGCTTTGAATTCACTGTGTAGCTCAGACTGACCTTAAATTCCTGGTGATCCCCCTGACTCAGCCTCCAGACTGCTAAGATCATAAGTGTGAGCCACCATCCTGGACACTCTCTTAAAATTTTGAGATAGAGTCTCACTAATTTGCTAAATTACCCAGGCTGGTTTTGAACCTACTGTCCAGACTTAACTTCTCAGACTGCTGATGTTTACAGACTATGACAGCACACATTAGTCTATGCTCTTTGAACAAAGCAGTCATTTCCTGATTCCACACTTCCTGTGATTTTTTCTGTATGGTAACTTCACCTGTCCCAGCAATGGGCTCAACAAACACAGAAATTTTCTATTTGAGCACCTACTATGTGCCATGCTTTCCACAAGGCTGAGCAGAGGTAGCAGGGACCGAGCTGAAGTTAGGTGAAAGGGTTCCTCGGGGAGGCTTCGGAGGTTTGCTGTCCGTCACTCAAGGGTGGTGATGGCGAACCTTTTAGAGCTTTCAATGATAAACAGCCTGCTGTGGCATGTGTGCCAAAGGTTCACCACCACTGCTGTAGGGTGACTAGCAGGTGACGTCTTTCAAGGATTTTCAAGGCCCATACCAAATCTATTGAGACGAAAGCCCATCCAGGCATCTAGCATCTTTCCTTTTTCTCAGGTACCTTCATTCCTCCTTCTCATTTGCTTGTCAGATGCACAGAAAACTCTAGGATTAGTCAATAGAAAACCTAATTAAGTTGTAAAAATTCTTCAGAGATGCTATTTTAAACATTCTACAGACATGATTCCTTGTCCTAATTTAATCCTTAGAGAAGATCCTTATTTTAGCAGCAGCTCATGGAAGAGAGTCATTGAGGCATTTGTTTTTGATTTGTAATATAATTTAAGAACAGAAATAGGAGAACTTCACTTTAAATTTAGTTCAGGTCTACTGTTCTCATTTAGCAAGTATTTTATTGATAAATAGCTACAAGCATTTGTTGTGGTTGGAGGGAAAAATTCAGTCACACTGGATCCTGATAGTCAAGGATACACATGCTAAAATGAAATCTAATCTAGGGTTCAGTTTAATTTTTTTCCCAAAATAGTGGGCATTGAACCCAGGGTCTTGCAGATGTTAAGCAAGTGCTTTACTACTGATCTCCACCCCACCCCCAGTATTTTCATATTACAAAGAAGGGTCTGGATGCTAGGGCCTTGTCTTGTGGTGTGGGCGCATCTGAAGCTGTCTACAGTATCACAGTGATTGGCACTTTTCCAACATTACTATGCATGCACATCACCTGGGGCTCTTGTGAAAATGCAGAGTCTGATTTAGCACATTTAGCACGGAGCCTGAGTCTAAAAGGAAGGCACTGCTCTACTCCCGAGCAATCCTACAAGCGGTTCTCCAGCAGACATTGACTTGGTTTCTTACAGCTCAGTTCAGTTGTTTGTTTGTATTACTGGAAATGGAACCCAAGAGCTTGCACATGGTAGGCAGGTGCTCTACCAGTGAGCTCTCTCCCTAGCCTGCACTCCCTGTATTAAATTTCATTTTGAGACAGGGTCTTGCTGAGTTGCCTAGGCTAACCTTGAACTTGAGCTCTTGATTCAGCCTCCTGAATAGCTGGGTAACAGCTGTGTGCTACCACCCCTGGCTGATCCGATTCAGTTCTGACACAGTCTGTGTGGAGTTAGGATCTGACCCCTCACATTCGGGCTCAGTCCCACGAGACTGCCCCCACTTCTGATGGCAGAGTTAGTGCCACCTGTGTTCCAGTATCCCGCTGTATTTCATATGACACTACACCGAGTCTGCAACCGCCCAACTCTGCTGTAGCTGGTCCTTGGGACATAATTTGAGCAGCAAGGCTTTTGGGTATTCTGGAGGGTTTTTAAGTTTGTTTGCAAGACATGTTAAATTCTAGAATTAGATTGGATTCAGATTTTAATTGGATTGTATGAGTTTATGCAAGTTGATAGAAAGAACACAAGCTTTGGAATTAGACATCTGTCTGAGTTAGTTGTCTGCCTATCTATCTATCTATCTATCTATCTATCTATCTATCGTACTAGAGATTTAGCTCAGAGCACCTCTGTGTATGCTAAGCAAGTGCTCTACCACTGAGCCTTATCCCCAGCCCTCTTATAATTTTATTTTGAAACAAGGTCTCACAGAGTTGCCCAGGTTGGCCTTGAGCTTGTGAGCCTCCTGCCTCAGCCTCCAGAGTAACTGGGATTACAGGCGTGTACCACGGTCTTTGGGTATATTTAATTTGAGGACAGAGGTGTGGTGGTGACTGACCCCAGGGTATAGTTGGGACTCAGGAAGGCTTTACTGAGGATGGGCTCTGAGCCTGGCTATGGAGAAAATGTGGGATTCAGCCCATGGCAGGGCTATGTGACAGTGTGGTGACATGAGGAGGCAGGCACAGGACGTGGACTCAGTATGAACCATGATACTAAGAGCCTGGGTATCCACGGTGTTTAGAAAAGCTTGTAGAAGGGACGTGACCTCATACCTTGAGATGGTTTATCAGGCCCAAGGGGATGCTGGGTCACAGTCAAGGGTCGGGCAGAACCTCTCTAGCATGGACGGCAGAGTGCAGGGCAAGAGGGAGGCTGCTCTGCCGTTGAATCCTAGCTCAGGCCGTGCCTCCTGTGCCACCCCAGGCAAGTTGCAGAATGGTTGAGTTTTATAGGGTGTCCATGAGAGCCAGGAAGCCATGGCGGAAGAGCCTGACACCTTGTATACACCCCGTAAATGGAGTTTATGTATTTACACATGCTCTGGTGATCGGGCCAAGTTGGATGCTGGGACCTGCCTGTTAATGGGCAGCTTCCATCGAGGGGCTGCTGCGGTAGGAGAGACGCTGCTCCATGATCCCTGTGAGGTCATTTGCAAGACTGCCTTCTTGGTGCACCATGTGGTCAAGGCACCATCCCCCGGGCCTCTCGTGAAATGTAGATTTTGAATTCAGTAGTTCTGGAGTCGGTCAGGCCTGTACTCCTGAGACTCCCAGGGGTGCTTGAGGGTCTTGGCGTACCCTTTGGAGTTGCAAGACTGCGACCACTTTGTTGGAGGTTTCAGGGTACACACAGATCCTCCTTGTTAAAGCAAGTGAAGCTGCTGCTGCTGCTTGGGCTGGACTAATTAGTCTTAATAATTGCTTCTTACCTGGTTCTTTTGGGTCTTTGCCTTTCCAGACATTCCTGGAAGTGGCTCTTGCTGTAATGAGAAAAAGGCTGTTTATTGGGAGAGTTGGAATTCAAAAGGCTGTGGAAGGATGGAGATAAGCACCCCTGCTTGTCTTTTGCCTGTGCCTGGAGCAAAGGGAAGGTTTGCTTCAAGGGACTGGACGGAACCCCCACCCCCACCAGAGTTCTTGGTAGCCTTGAGCTACCACTCCGGCCCAAGAGTGTTGTGCCGTGAGACACTGAGGCAAATCCTAAGCCAGTGTTGTAGAGCTCTGAGTTTTAGGTGGTGCCACCACCATCCGGCATCTCCCACAACCCTCTAGCTTGGCTTCTGCTGCCCTGGTCACTGCTGTGGCCCTATGGACAGGAGGGTCTCCAGTTTATCTCCCCTAGTGGTGTTCATTGTCCATAGTGATATGGCGGTGGTTTTGTAGCCAGTTTGGTCACACAACTGTCCTGTTTAAGACATTTTGTAGGTTTTTCACTGCCTTTACAATAAGGTTGAGCACCTCTTTTCCAAAATATTTGGGATCAAGGAGTGTTTCAGATTTTGAAATATTGTCATATAGATAATCAGCTATCTTGAGGATAGGACCCCAATCTAAACACAAAAGTCATTTATGTTTCATGTACACTTTACACATATTTCCTGATGATAATTTTTGAAATATTTTTAACACATCTCTGTTTTTACTGTGACCCATCCCATCATGTCAGGTATGAGTTTTATACTTGCAGCATCATGTGGGTAGTATCAAAAAGTTTGTGATTTTGGATTAGGATGTTCAACCTGTAGAATACATCTAGCTAAGCTGTGTTTCTGAGGCCCTGGGTGACTCAGCCATCTGCCTTTCCAGCTGCATTTGTCTATTTTATCACATGCATTAGTTTATCAAAATCATGGGACACTCCTCTCTCTCAGAGGTGACTTTGTTTTCTCCTGTGTCCTTGGACATGCTGTTTCTTTTCCCTGAAGTAGGCTTCCTCCTCATCCTCTCTCTTACCCCACTTTCTTTTCTTTATCTTTTTAAAAAACTGTTTAAAGCATAATGGTCAGTTGTTTTGTAAAAAGAATATTCACGGGGGCTGGAGATATAGCTCAGCAGTATAAGCACCTGCCTGGAAAGCGCAAGATCCTGAGTTTGATTCCCAGTACAAAAAAAAAAAAAGAATATTCGTGGAATAGTGCAAATGTTGTCATGATTAATTTTCAATTATTTTTAGCACCTCAGTGAGAAAAATGTAGCCAGTTACTCTTCAACCCCCATGCTCCCCAACCCCCTCTGCCTGTCCCCAGCCACTCCAGCCTTAGGCAACCACTGACTTACCCCATATAGATTTCCTAGTTTGTATCAAGGAATCATATACTTGTGGCTTTTTGTGTCTGGCTTGTCTTACTTAGCATAATCTTCAGGCTTATCCACATGGTAGCTTGTATCACCACTTTATTCTTTTTATGGCCAACTAATATTCCATTGTCTGCCTTTGCCATATTTGACTTATCTGTTCATCAGTAAATGGACATTCTGGTTGTTTCTCCTTTTTGCTCATTCTGAATATTGCTTCTGTGAATATTCGTCTATGAAGA
Source organism: Cuniculus paca (assembly GCA_004365215.1). Taxonomy (NCBI): domain Eukaryota; kingdom Metazoa; phylum Chordata; class Mammalia; order Rodentia; family Cuniculidae; genus Cuniculus; species Cuniculus paca. The sequence goes on along the minus strand of RJWT010022881.1, from coordinate 11,649 downwards.
TTTTGTGTGGACACTATCTACTTGCTGGGTCATATGGTACCTTTATGTGTAGCAGTTTGAGCAGCTGCTGGACTCTTTTCTGAAGTACTGACACTATTTTACAACCCCATTAAATGTATGAGAACTCCAGTCTCTCTGTATCCTTGCCAACACTTACTGTCTTTTAAATATTAGCTATGCTGGTGGATGAAGGTGTATCTAATTATGGTTTGGATGAGTTTTCCTGATGATTAATCACATTGGGATCTTAGCACATGTTTAATAACTTTTTTTTTAAATCTTCTTTGGAGAAGTGTCTGTCAGATTCTTTGCCCATTTTTGGCTGGATGATTTTATTTATATATTTATTTATTTATTTTGGCCAGATTATCTTTCTGAGGCTATGGGGAAAGTCAGTTTTTCCTACTGTACACTTTTTTTTTTGTCTTTTTGAGGCAGAGTTTCACTACACAGTTCAGGCTGGCCTTAAACTCACAGTGATCCTCCTGCCTCAGCCTTGCAAGTGCTGGAATTACAGGTGTGCGCCACCACACTTGGCTTCCTACTATACTCTCACACACATATTACTTAATCTCTCACAACATAGGTTAAGAAGTGTTTTGGGATTTGTTGCCACCAGCAACCAGTTCTACAACAGATACCAGCTGGGAGTTCTCGACTTCAGTCCAGTTCTGACACTAGTGGAAGATGAGTACCATACCTCAGGTTGAGCGCTGTGTCTCCCTAGACTGCCAGCACTTCCAGGGCCAATCCCAAGCGCAGGCTGTGACCCACACTTCTCTCTGACCCACTGATTAAATCATTGTCCACTGTGCTTAGCTCAACCCCCAGGTCCTCTTCTGTCCTGGAGGTTGTGGCCAGTTCCCCTCTTGAAGTTAGCAATGCTCCGCCAGCTATCAGTCATCTCATTAGCATACAACATGATACATCAGTGAGAAGAGTCCAAGGGTTTCAGTTGTATACCAGCAGAATGAATGTGTATTTCACAGTGTCACAAAATCCTTCTCCCTTCTTTTTTTTTTTTTTTTTTGCGGCACCGGGGATTGAACTCACGATCTTGCACTTGCCAGGCAGGCGCTTAGACCGCTGAGCTAGATCCCCGGCCCCGTTCTCCCTTCTTGACTTTCGATGTTGACCTCCTACATTCCTCTTCAGGATCCCTACCATTCACCTTCTAGGTGGGAATTCTGGTGTCTCCATTTCGCTACGGCTTGTTTCAGGTCAAGGATTGGGTTTCTGATCTTCATAGACTCAGCCCTTAGCTCACAGTCTAGCACAGAAACTTGGTAAGGAAACGAAGGACCAGAGCTCAGTCATTTCAACGCTAGTGCTGAGAAATCTGATTCAGGGCTTTCCACAGTGATGGTTATTTGACTTCACATGGGGAAAGAAATAACAGTAGTTTGCAGAGAGGCACTCATGGAATCTCTGTTCCCATGCAGGCATCTCACACACTCAGACTGTGGGTCACAAAACACACAAGGGAAGAGAGTGTGTGACTCAGCAGCATCCCGGCTGCAGGGCAGAGAACTCAGAGTTCATGAAGTAGGACTGTCACCTTGTATCCATAGGACAGCAAACTGTTACTGTCTCCTGCTGAAGAGAAAAACAGGCATTGAGGAAGTTGACCTCCCTCTGGGCTGACTTGATCCTGGGTCACTCCTAGAATGGAAGGAGTCAGTTTCTATCACCATGACAAAATCCTCCAGATAATCAACTTACAAAAAAAAAAAAAGGTTTATTTTGGCTCATAGTTTCAGAGGTTTCACTCCGTGGTCACCTGGCTCCATCACTTGGGACCTGTGGTGACACAGTACATCATGGTGAGAGTGCATGGCATAGGAGGCTGAGCACCTTATGGTAGCTGTGAAGCAGAGAGAGAGAGAGAGTGGAAGGGGCCAGGTTCCCAGTATTCCCTTCAAGGCTACACCCCAGTGGCCTAGCTTCCTTCCTCTAGGTTCCAACACCTGCCAAAAGGGGTGTTGTTTACCTTACACTACAGTTTCCCTACCTTTGAATGGGAAGACTAAGGTCTACATCTGAAGATTGTTTTGAAAATTAAGATTTTGGAAAAAAAAAAAAAAGAAAGAAAATTAAGATTTTGTGCCTTGACAAAAACGCTCTGTAGGAGAGCTTGGTGTCATTACTCAGTATGTGCTGATGGATGCTGCCTTTATTATTGATTTGTTGTTGTTGTTGTTTTTCTGGAAATGTCTTAATTATTTCCCATCCTCATTCAGAATGCTGCCTGTTTGTTTTCTTAGTGAAAGAAACCCTCTACTTTCCTGACAGTCCTCCTGGACCTCTTGGATTTTGGTGGTGGCCTTGTCTTTCTGACCACTGCCCGCTGTTACCTTAACTTAGTTTTAATCCAGTTTCTTTCCAGCCCCTTTTTGTCTTATTTTAGCATTTACCATTCAAGGTAAGTTTGCCCAAGGAAGTCATGGCTCTTTTATGGATCTTTGCATTTGTCAGGGTGTGAATGGACTATGAACACAAACCAGGAACTCCTTTTTTGCAGTCTCCTCTCATCCAGAGCCTCTCGAGTGTGACAAAATGTGACCAAGATTAGAGCCTTCACGACAGGTTGGTAGTTAAGGAGAATCTTATCTTAGAGCAGGGCACAGATAAAGCAGTGTGTGAGCACAGAATTGTTCTGCGTCAGATTGCCTACAGGGGACCTGAAATACAGGGGTACCATTGGGACAGGTCACTGCTGAAGATGAAGTTAAATACTCAGCTGTCATTGGGAACCCGAAACCTATAGATAGCTTCCATTTGTGACATGGCAAAGGGGAGGTCACTTTCTTCCATCAGCCCTCCAGTTGCACTCTTTGAAGCTGTTTGCCCCCCATTTCCTGGCAGCCCTGTCCCTTTTGATCACCTGATCCTCCAGGATGGCACTCGCAGGGCTCTCTATCCATCGTTTTTCTCCAGTTCCCTCCACTAACAAGGGAACATAGAAGTCTTCATTCTGGGGTCACGATACCCCACTCAGAGAAGAGGGCAGAGAAACTCTCCCTGTCTCTCATTTCCTGCTTTGAAAGGGAGAAGTGATTTTTGACCTTCAGCTCATACAAAAAGTCAGGGGTATGAATCTCAAAGGTCTGCTTGTCCCCCGGCCAGTTCACAGCTGTGTATGTTGATGAGGGTCACGGGGTGGGACAGGCAGTGAGCTGGAGTCTGCAGATGCTCTTGCCAGAGGCCTGAGTGGGCTCTGTGTTTGCCCCTAGGGTCCCTGTGGTGGGTGCAGCCGCCAGAGATCCTGATAGGCTCAGAATTTCAGACGGACTTCCTGTGTCTCACCCTGGATGAAATACCAAGGGTGGAAATGAAACTAAGCTTCTCTGTGCAACAGAGTCCTCTGCGTGGAGCCATTCTGGGCATTTTTGGGGTTGTGGGAAGCCCTGCAAGCAGGTTATATTGGGGAGACCACAGGACCTGTTCTGGCCTGATGCTTTAGCCAGTGACAAGGAACTGGGGATGTGGATGTGAAAGTGAGAGGCAGGGGAGCTAGGGATGCCTGAAATCCTCCACCTTCCAGTCCTGGGGCTCACTGATGCTGGCTTTAGGGGGCTCGTCCACAGGAGCTGCACCTCCTGCTGTCCCTACAAGCCACCCCAGGGTGCAGTGGTATGGACCCTGCATTACCACCTCCAGGGATCCCCAGGGCTCTGTGGTTCCGGGTTTGAAAATACTGTGCTATGGGAGGCCACAAGCTGACATTCTCCTCTGCCTATCAGCATTTCGGCAGGGGGTGCCAGGCACTAGCAGGGCCATTCTGATGTGTTTCCGAATCACTTGCCAGGGGGAGTAGGAGTGCTTAGTAACTCTGGGTGACTGGTATGCTTTATTATTAGTCTTAGGGAAATGATTTCTCTGATAAGCAGTAGAAGGTGTAAATTGTGCTTCACTGCAAGTCATCAAATATATATATATATATATTTAGCTACAGCTGCAAGTCTCTTGCAAATGAGGACCAATGTGAGATGTGGACAGATTGGAAAGTACAGATAGGCAACCAACATGATTGATAATCAAAGTTACCTGGTACCCTTGGCACCTCCCCTCCCAGCCCATTGCTGTGGTCATCCTTTCTCCTCTCGCCCTTTGATGTTGCTTTTGAGGCCTCTTCCCAAGACTTTCTTATACAGTTAGAAAAGCTGTTGAAATTCTTAGTCTCGATGAGCTTTAATTTTGGGGTAAAAGCTCTGTTAGCCTCATTACCTCTTTCCTCCCTCCCTGCAGCCTCTGACTGGCTGTGAGGCTCCAGTTGTGATCCAGGCCCTACAAATGCAGCCAAGAATGAGTCTAAGGGGCGCAGGCTCAAGGACCCCGTGAACAGAGGGCTTGTGACTCCCAGAGAGCCAGTAAGTGATCAGAGAAATACACCCAGGACAGCGGGGCACTAGGAGAATCTGGGGTGATAGCAACCCTCAGGGCCTGAGAGGACCTGAGTTCTGTCCCCTCCAAATTCATATGTGAAAGGCTTGACCTCCAGGTCCTCAGAAAGTGATTGTATTTAGAGAGAGGTCCTTAAAGAGCTAAATTAAAATGCAGTCATCACTGGCATTTTAACTTATTGGCACCTAATCCAATATGACTGGTATCCTTATGAGAGAGAAATTAGGACAGACGTATGGAAGACACGTGAAAACAGACACAGGGAAAAGGACGGCCATCTAAAAGCCATGAACAGTCCTCAGAGGAATCCAGCCCTTTGATACCTTGATCGTGACTTCTGGGCTCCTAAACTGTAAGGTATGGTATTCAGGGCCTTTAAACTGAGCTACATCCATCCCCAGCCCTTTTTCTGTTTTTATTTTGAGGTAGTCTCAGTAAGCCACTAATTTGCCCAGGCTGGGCTCAAACTTGCGATCCTCCTGCCTATGCCTCCCAGAGTGCTGGGATGATGGGACCGTGGCACCACACCCAGCTGATTTCTGTTGTTTAAGCTGCCCAGTCTGTGGTACGCTGTTATAGTGCCCTTAGTTAATTCCAGTCCTTGGCCTGGATTTAGGCAACTAATTTATTTGCACAGTTATACTTGGGATGAAAAACAAAACAAAACAAACAAAAACAAGTCAACCTGGTCGTCCCCGTATTTTCTTCCTAGCAAACGGGTTACATACTCCACACACTTACCTTGTTTACCTTCTGTCTCCCTCGCTGGGCTGTGAGCCCCATGAGGGCAGAGCCTGTACTTGTTCAAGGGGGCTCAGAACCCAGCGCAGAGGAGCTTGGGTTTTTGGCAGGCATCTTTTGGGTAAATTGTGTCTGAAACAAGGGCCCAAGATGAAATTCCTTGCTCTAGACCTAAATGTAAACTTTTTAGTTAGAATGGCTTGCTCTCCACATCCAGCTCTCTGCCTAGAGTTCACCCTGCAAGCCGGCCTCCTGCTGGTCCTGCAGACTTGTACCCTGAATCTCTCCGACCCCCACTCTGGCACCAAATAGGATGAACACACCTTAAAAAGGAGGGAGACGGCAACCCATTTGGGACCCCTCCTGTCTCTCAGGAGCTATTTCTATCCCCCATTCTTATTTCCCTATAAATTTTCCTACTTAAAAAAATAAAATGAGAGGAAGAGTTGGACTATTAGTTTTTGTTTATGCATAGTGGGCAAAGCCACAGATTATATTAAACCAAGTCATTGCAGCCAATGAGTTCGGACATCGCTACCTCCCAGAGTGTTCACGAGGCCTGGGACTGGACGGCTGCAGCATCCCAAACACAGCGACCGTGCTGGCCCGGAACTCAGCACTCCCTGGTACTTGGGAAGTGAATGATTCAGTCTGTGTAAAGACAGGTAGGAAACGCCGAGTCTTTCCCAGTGGGATCAGCTGTGTTTCTGGAGGAGACTGCCACTTCCTTCTAATTTCCTCTTTGCTAACTGGCAGGCTTCCCTCTGCAGGCTTCCGTGGCCAGATCTTTCTCTGCAGCCCTGGAGAAAGGGTAAACTCGCCATCCTATTACCTGCTCCCCGCACGAGAAGTAGAGGTCTCGTCTCACACCTCAGAGCTCCCTCGGTCCCTGATTTTGGGAAACTCATCCGTGGAATCGCTGATGATTCCCCACCCTTCCTACTCTGTATCCAATTTTCTCCTCACTGTTCTGTGCACTCCTTTAACAAACACTCGAGCCCACACCCACACACCATGACATTCACCATTTTAAAGTGTTCGCTCGTTGGCACTTGCTGCGTTCATGGGCTCGTGCAGCCACCACATGATCCACTTTCAAAAGATTTCCATCACCACAGAAGAAACCTCAGACCCTCTAGGCAGGCACCCCCACTTCCCTCTCCTTCTATTCCCAGCCCTTGGCAACCTGAAGTTCTTTTCTATCTCTTTGGATTTGCAAATGCTGAGCATTTCCTAGAAATGGAATATGTAACCTTTTGCGCCTGGCTTCTTGCATCGAATATGATGTCTTCAAGGTTTGTCCACATAGTACTGCGTATCAGGATGTTATTTCTTTCTATGATTGAGTAATATTCCTTTTTGCTTGTTGGTTTGTTCATTTTTTGTTTTTTGAGACAAGGTCTCACCATGTGGTCCAGGCTGGCCTTGGACTCGCGGTGATCCTGCTTCAGCCTCCCCAGTGCTGGAATTACGGGCATACACCACCATGCCCGGCTTGTTCTATTGTTAAGGATACGCATTGTTCGTTTCTCTTGTCCAGCAGGTGATGATGGACATTTGGGTTGTTCCCAAGTTCTGCTGAGTAGCATCCTCCATGCGAGCTCTTTAGTCTTGTTTTACAGCTGTGTGAGTTACTGATAGTGGAAAACAGGAAGGCAGACACATGTTCTTGCTCTGGCTCCACAACCCTTTGTCAGGCCTCAGTTTGCTCACTTCTGAAATGGGTGTGCAGTTCCCTGCCTGCTTACTCAGCCCTGAAGGATGTTGTAAGAGGCCCAGATCCTAGAATGTTAAGTTAAGCACTTCATAAAGAAGCTAGAAAGGCAGATGTCAATTGATAATTGGCTTTGTTCCTCATTTTCCTTTGACTTTCTCCCTTTCTGTTTCTCTGCTTCCTCTTTTCTCCTGTTGCTAACTACAGCAAATTCTCCTTTCCATTCTCCTTTCTTCCTCTTCTTTTTTTTTTCTTTTTTCTTTTTTGGAACCAGGAATCGAACTCAAGGCCTCATGTTTGCTGGGTCCTCTCTTCTTCTTTCCACTTTCTTCCTCTGTCCTGGGCACACAGTAGCAGTCTGTACAGTGCTGTGCTGGGGGTGGCCACGATGACCGGATGTCTCAAGGGACATCCTCGGAAGGGCAGGTCAAGCTGCAGAGAAGGTGGTTGGCAGTACTGGGTAGTGGGCAATGGGTGTGTCGTCCCATCTGGCTTGGATTTAGAGACTTGGTTTACAGACAGCTTTGAAGCCTTTCGTAGTCTGGGAAGCAGCCAGACTGCTGGATACTTAGGCAGACATTAGAATCCAAACAAGCAGACCCAAGGGACATTCAGGGGAAAGCGGCAGCTGGAGGTGTGTGCCTTTCGCAGTATGTTGCCGTGCGAATGCTGACACTTCTGTGGTCCTGGGTGTGTTATTTTCTCTGCTGAACTTGACGCTTTTCAAAGGCAGTCTTAGTTTTTCCTGCACGCTAGCTTGTGCCCGCCCCTCATAGTTCTGAATACAAATGACACTTACTGTATGTGAATGTAGTGACTTTGTTTGTTTAGTTTTGTGATGATTTCAGATGGCTCTGTTTGTTTTCATGAGATTGTCATTTAATTTTATCTGCCACCTGGCAAGGTGATTCTGTTTCTCAAATAAAGGAAGTTAAGGCCCAGAGAGGTTGAGAACTTGCTGAGGACACACAGCCAGCCAGAGGTTCCAACACTGCTTGGAACCAGAGTTGCCTTACTTCCTCACCCTCCCTCGCAGGAGCCGTCTGGTTTTTATAGCAGATAAGGACTATGTGGCTGTTGCTTACTAGGAGATGGGGAGCGATTCCTTATGCAATTGGACTGTGTTCGTTTGGGAGGTTTTATTTTTCCCCTTAACATCCTAGAATTTTCAAGTCTGGAAGTTGCTGTGTAAAAGTTGCAGGTGGCCTTTCCCATTACCCAAGCAGTATAGATTCCTCTTTTCTCAACACACTTCAGAAATGCTTCAAGGAGAGCCGCTCTCCTGCTAAATTGATGCGTTCCTTATTTGCCAGCAGAGGGTCTGATTTAAGGAACTGCTGTGGAGGATCCTTGGTGACCGGCACGAAGCCAGCTGCGAATGGCGGGCGTCGCAGGCTGGGATAGGTCCAGGTTCGCTGTTGGAGCTCCGTGTTGGACTGAGAAGTCTGAGAAGTCTGGCTCCCACCGGATCTGGCAGAAGTGACTGATGTGTCAGAGTGAAGAACCCGGGAACATTCGCCCGGAGGAAATTCGGTCAAGATGTTCGCGTTTAACACCTCTGGTTTTCTTCCAAACCAGAAAAGGGAAAGATTCTGACTTAAGGCATAAAGGAAGTTTTAGGGTTTTCTTTGAATGGCACTCAGAGCTTGATGGATCTTAGATTTTTTGTGACTCAGTTGAAGCAACAGAGAGGAAAAAATGGAACCTATGGGCTAGAGGAGTTTTGCCATGGCTGGGCCTTAGGCAAATTGTGAATTTAGGAAACAGTTGATCACCAGTGACCTTTGCTAGCTCAGCCACATTGCGTGCCCACTGGGGTCTGTACTGGTATTGTTTGTGTGTGGCGGGGTGTGCTCTTTAGCTCAGAGTCCTTTGTGAGACAACAGCTGCTGGGTATAGGATGTAAGATTTAAGAGGTCACTTCTTTGGACAGAGCCCTTTGGCACATTGACAAGACAAGGGATTCATTCATGGAACCGATACTCATTGAGCTCCTACTGAATGCAGGGCACAGCCCGGGAAACTGGACATATAGTGAATGAAGCTCACAGAAATCCTTGCTCCTGCCTTCCTAGAGTTGACATTTAAGTTGGAAGCAACTGATAGCAGACAAAGCTAAGTAAACTGCACAGTGATTTAGAAAGTTTTAAGTGGGGTGGGCAGAGAAAGTCTCATTAGGAGAGAACATCTGAGCAAAGCCCTGGAAGACAGCAGAACATAGGTGTGTGGATTTCTGGGAGAAGAGAAGAGCATTCCAGACAGAAGGCAGCAAGAACAGCATGTGCAAAGGTCCTGAGGCCTAAACATTCTTGGGCTGTTTCAGAAACTGCAAGGAGGTCAGTGTAGCTGGGGAAGAATGAGAGTGAAGAGTATGAGGAGTATTGAAGATGGGGCAGAAAGGTACTAGACTGAGAAATAGGAGGGGGCCTAGGTGAAGATCTTGGAGACTTCATGAAGTCCTAACGTTTACACTAAGTGTTCCAGGGAGCCATTAGAGGAGTGACTGAGCAGAGGAGCGACTTGATGAGGATCACTCTGCTGCTTAGTAGATAATGGACTAAGAGGGAAGCAGGGGAGAAAAGGGTGAAAACAGGGAGATGAGCAGAATATTAGTGTAATAGTACGAGCGACAGCTGATTCCCGCTTGCACCAGGGTAATAGGTGTCAACATGGTCAACACAGTTGGGTATTGGATATATTTGGAAGGTAAAACCAATGGGATTTGGTGATGGGTTGGATGTGCAAAGTTTGAGAAACGACTCAAACACGGCTCCTAAGTTAATGGCTTAAGCAACTAGAAAGGAGGAGCTAGGTGAGGACTAGAAGAAGCAGATCTGGGGAGAAGGTCAAGAGTCTGGGGCTCTAATATCTGTGGAATGATACTAAGTAAGCATTCAGAAACAGGATTCTTGAGTTCAAGGGAGAAATGGGGGCTACAGATAGAAATTTGACATCACTGTAATATAGATGGTCCTCAAGCCACCATATTGGAGGAGCTCACCTGGGGATGGGCAGGATGAAGAGGAATAGGGACGGAGCCTAGAAGCACCTCGAGTAGGAAGACAGGCGTGGAGCTGCTGAGGAAGAAATCAACCGCGAAGATAAACCGGCAGCGAGAGGATGAGGAGACCAGACAGGTGCTCCCTGGGCTTTGAGAAGGAGCCACAGTCTTCGGGACATTGACTTCATCTTCAGGAATGGAGCACGCAGGCACACCCCAGACGGCACCGAAGACAAGACTGCAGCCACAGGAACATGCACGTTTGCTGATATTCACATCCTTTTTGGTACAAACGTAGACATAAACTTTAGCCTGGCTAATATCTATGTTTGTGTTATTCTTAACTCTCCTGGGACCTCACTGGCAGGCTCAGCTCACAGTTAGTTTTAGGGAATTCAGTACCATCCATGAGTTTCCCAACGTGCTGAGTGCAGCAGACGTACATTTCTTTTAATTATTAACTTTTAATCACACAAGTAATCTATGAATTAAACCATGCATCTGCAGTCATCGTGATAGCACCACAAAAGGGAAGAGCTTTGGCTTTCGTATGGCAGAAGCATCTTCAGTCTTCCGGAGGTTTACGATCCTCCAAAGGGCCACGATACACAAACAGATACACAGCACGTCTGTGGAATTAAAGCTTCATGGTAGCGTTGAGTGATTATGCAAGAAATATCTCGGAAGTCTCCTTAGAGAGGGTGATAATGTTAAAAGAAAAAAAGCTTAAGAAATCTAGAATTATTCTCGATTTCCTTTAACCTCCTCCTCTGTCCTCTGTGGAAATAGACTCTTGAGGATTTGTGGGCTCAGTTCTTTTAAATCAATAACAATCGTGTATTATTTCTTAACTTTTCTTTTCCTCCACCAAATAATATATCTTGAAGATATGTTCTTGTTAGCACATATACATTAGTGGTTATTTATAAAAGCCATAGAGTAGTTTATCCTATGAATGCAGCATACTTTCAGTTTTTCTTGTTTGTGCATGCGTGTGCGTTTGGGATTGAGCCACCCGTGGTCTCATACATGCTAAGCACATACTCTACTCCTGAGCTATGCTCCTAGCCCTTTAGTTTATTTATTTAATTTTGTTTGTTTGTTTGTTTTTGTTTTTAAGATAGGATCTTGCTATGTAGTCCAGGTCAGTTTTGAATTTGTGATCTTCCTGCCTCAGTCTCTTGAGTGCTGGGATTACAGGTGCAGCTATTTATTTGTTTATTTCATTATTTTCTGTCTTTGTGAGATAGAGTTTCACTGTGCAATTCAGACTGGCCTTAAACTCACTTTGTAGCCCAGATTGGCCTTGAACTCTTACCATCCTCCTGCCTCAGCCTCCCGAGTGCTGGGCTTACAGGCATATGCCACCATGCCCATCCCAGCCCTTTATTTTATATACCTTAGTTGGTGGTTTATATACCTTATTTAGCATGTTTTTGAATGCATTTATCATGTTTCTAAATATGCTAAATATGCCTTCTTGTTTGTTTGTGGCTGTTAAAAATACCATCGTGGTATTCATTTTGCCCGTGTTTGATGGTCCTTCCTCTAGGGCAATGGAAGACACGCTGGGGTGTGGGGCCCTAAACAAGGGTCCTCTCAACAGACTGAAACCTTACAAAGGGGAGCTGGCTGTGCACCCATCACTGCACCGTGGAGTGCTATCTCCATGCTCTTTCTGATTCTCATGGGAGACGGAAATGCAATAACTTGTCTGCGGCCATACAGTGCAGGCACTGGCAAAGTGAAGACCTAGATCAGGGTCCCTGTCCCTGAGAGAGTGTGATGA
>RJWT010022880.1:0-17016 GCA_004365215.1 Cuniculus paca | reverse complement strand
ACGCAGCATCGACTTCCTGTCTTGAGCTATCAGGGAGAGCTGCTGATGGGGGGCTCGCCTTCCAGCTGGGTTCGGAAACTCCCCTCGTCAGCGGCCTGGGTGCACCCCTCTTCCAGTGGTTGCTGCTGTCACCTCCTTCTCGGTCTATAACGGCTGATCCTCTGATGAGGACACCTCGCCAGCTTTCGCAATGCTCTCAGACCTAGTGACCACTCAGCTTTGGATTTTGGCATCTTTTGGTGTTCATATGATATCTGCTTCCCCAGCAGCGGGGTGCAAAGCCAGATGCCGAGGAGCTGCCCCTTGGAGCTGCCTCTTCCTCCCACACCCTGTTCTCCTTCCTACTGTTGTCACTGCTGAATAAGGAAGTCATGTGCATATCCCGAGTCCTGGGCTGTAACCCTGGCTCGATTCTGCCTTGATTTTCCATAACACTTTCACCAGCAACTCCAACTGGCCCTAGGGGCTCGGTGTTTGTTCAGGAACTGTAGTGGCTTGACTGGCTCATTCCTCCCTGATATCACAGAGGACCACATGGGATCAAGCTTCCTTCTTGGACACGGGGCTTAGAGCTACCCTGCAGCTCTTCCTCTTTTGCTCAAGGCTGTTGCACTGACCTTTCAGCTTGCTCCAGGCGTCTGCATGGCTCAGCGGGGTCTTCTGAACTGAGTCATCGCTCACTGCATCCCTCCTCTTGGCAGGGAAGACATCAGCTGTTACCCGCTGATTGTGGCTAGTGGCTACCTCTGGCTTGTCAACGTGGCTTTCAGATGGGCAGCTGGTTTAAAGGAACCAATAGCCTTGGGTGTCTTGTCAGATGAGTGTTGGTCTTTACCCATTGCGTATGTCCTAGAGCACTCAGAAGAGTGTAGAGGGGCTGGATGATGATCCTGCTCTGTCTCCAACCATATGATTCAACTCTGTCTTTCTGGATATCACTGCAGCAACAGGCTTGGTTTAGAATCACCAGTTCGAGAGGTGTTCACCTTTTCTTAAAAAAAATTTTATTTTAAAGAGAATAAAACCAAACAAAATAAAACAGAACAAAGCCAATTAAAACAAAGCAGTGTAAGTGACTTCAAAACAATAGGAAATCAACAATGGTTACCATAATGCCCCTTGTCATCTTCAAAATAGCTGCAGAAACCTTCAGACATAATAAAAATAAATAAAAAAAACAGAACAGAATAAAACCCAGCCCAACAAAACAATGAAAATGATACAGGACTTCAAAACAATATGGTAGAGCATTAACAATGTCCACCACCTGCAGGGCTCTCATCTCTTGGTGCTGGGCAACTTTCCTTCAGTGATCCAACAGACTGGATAATTCATTGAAAATCTGCTTCCAGGTGACCCTTTTGTCACAGAGTGTCCCTCACCCATACCAGCCTTGTAGTTTTGGGGCTCAGTTGAGAGCAATTTAGAGCTCACACAGCAGCATGTGCTGATGACAGTGCTGGCCCCCAACAGGCAGTTTCTGGGTTACCTCCTTTGAAGATATTTGTTGTTTTTTGGGAGAAGTTTTAATTCTCCAGATTGCAGTGAAGGAAGTGTTTCTCATGCAAATACTGCAAAGCCGTGGTTTCCTGTAAAGACCATTCAGCCAACTGGCCTTGGGAACACAGCTGGAGATCACCTCTTCTGCAGAAACCCATCCAATGCTGTGTGGAACGGATGACTGAGACACAGTTTAATAGAGGAAGGAATAAAGAAAGTCTGGTATTTATGCACAGTGGAGTACTACTCTGCCATAAAAAGGACAAATTTGAGTCATTTGTAGGAAAAGGGAAGCACCTTGAGACCATGTTAAGTGAGATAAATCAAGTAACGAAGCTTCAATATCACATCATTTCTTTTACATGAGGAATCCAAAATAGAAATAGGAAATAGGGAGATAATTTTTTTTCAACAGGAAAGGGAACCAAGAGATGGAACAAGGAAGGAGGGAAGGGGAAAGGATATGAGAGAAGGAAGATGTGTCATGTACAGACATGAGTTCCCCAAGATGAATATGATTGCTACGGACCAATAAAAAATTACATGGTGGGACATATCTGAGGAAAATATCCTGAGCAATTTGTTTAAGTTTGTGGTGTGTATAACTCACCTAAACTGCTAAAATTATCCTAAGGCTCTGGGGTAGACACACTGCTGATTCTAAGAAGGAGGAAGTTACAAGCTGGCTATCAGGACCAAGCTCTTCCTGGAGAGATTTTACAAGCACACAGGAAAAGGGCCCAATGTGCTGGACAGGATGGGGAAAGAAAATGCTGCGGGGACTTCAAGGAGTCCCTGTGGCAGTGGAAGTGGAGGCAGAGCGTTTCCTCGAAAGCTGCAGATTCAGAGCAGGGTGGTCATGGTGGTTGGAAATGGACACTCACGGAAGAGAGTGAGGGTGCAGAAGGATTCATGACATTTGGGGCCAGGCTGCCGCCAGGCTAGCAAAAGGTGAACTTGTCAGAGCTTGGAGCTCAGTGGAGACCAAATTCTGACAGGCAAGTGTCCTGCTGAGGGAATCTCCATCTTCCGAGAACCTGGGAGACTTGCCGAGCTCTGGATTAATGGTCAGGACAAGCAAAGAGTTTATGACCACCAGCTTGCAAGGGCATGTCGTATCTTGCAAAGGCACGTCATATTGGGCCACAGTCAGGACTAGGTGATGAAAGCATGTGTATGTGTGTGTGCAGAGTGCCTGTGTAGGCATGTGTGTGCATGCACATATGTGTGAGTTGGTGTGGAGCTGGCACAGACCACTGTGAAACTGACTGATAAATTTCTGCAGGATAAATTCCTTTAGAAATAAAATACTACATTCACTAGTAACACACACACACACACAAACACATAAGGGTGAATCCTTTAAAATGGCACAGATTTGCATCCTGTACTGTGGTATTAGAGCTCATACATAAAATGCGCTCACCAACACTGCTTCAAGGGTAGTTTGAATTTCTCTATGTAGGGTTGAATGTAAATAATAATAAGGCCCAAACTGTAAGGCTGGCCGTTGGACTGCAGCCTTCTAACTGGCCCTGCTTGATATCAACTTTCGCAACACTTGACTTAATGAATGGGCTAAGAGGGAAAAGAATCTAAGATAACTCCAGCATCTGCTCTAGTGGATTTGGAAAAGAATGGTGAAAGTATCGATTTTAATTTTAAAAACTGATTATTTTTATACTCATATAGAGTTATTATATCATACATTGTACTTAAAAATAGTATCATAAGTAGCATGCATTATAAGCGTAGATAAAATCCTATCCGGCACAGGATTGTTAAGCATTCACTGGTGATATTGGGGAAAAAGCAGATAAAGTAGTGCATTTGTATGAAAAATGAACGAAGACGTCATACCCCAGCACTGAGTCCTCTTACTAAGCAGCCTGAAGCTGAATCTTGATTGAAGGGATTCGTACCTTCCCGAGAGTCTCAGGTTCCCATAGGGCTTGTTGCCGGGTAGTTATGACTTAGGTCTGTGCTCTGGGAGGAGGATATTAGACTAGCAGGAAGTCACACGAAAGAACACACAGTGCAATCTACTCAATGTCTTTGTTCAGTCTATCATTGTTCTAGTGGTAATTTTGAGACCCATAACAGACATGATTATTTTTCATTTTGCCAATTTGTGTGTTGTGATCATGACATAAAACCATAAAGGTTATTTTATAATGTTTCTTAAGTGGAAATAAATGAATGAAGAGTAAATGTTTACTCTCGGTCTGTCTGTCAGAGACCCTGACCTAGGAGGAGGAATGAATCAAAGAGAGGGATCCATGGAAATGGCCGTGGAAAATGCACTCATGTTTAGTCTGGGCTCGCATCATTCCTGCAGTGCTGCATATTGTCTGAAGTAGTAAGTGCTATTTCATGCCAGAAGAGAGTTGAGGTGGGGAACGTAAGAGTAAGTGATATGAAAATATCAAGAGAAACCCTACCTTCTGGAAGCTGTATGTGTATCTCATTTAAGCTCATTAACAAAGACCAATATACATGAGATTTAAATGCTGAAACTCCAGGTAACTGCTTTGCAATTCCCATGAACAATAAAATCATGAGTGTGCATTTTTTAAAATAAGCAGATAATGAGATGGGAAATCATTATAATAATGCCTTTCTCAGGAAGAACAGCCAGCTTGCTGACATCAAAATTGTGTCATCCACCACTTAAAAGAGTTGATGAATGTCCTAATGCTGATCTCTGCTATTGCATTCATTTCCTGCTGTTAAAGGAAGGGCCCAGTCCGCCTCTCAACTATCCTCCACGCGGAGGCCTCCCACTGGGTTTCCTACCTGCTCTGCCCACAGAAAGGGAGAGGCTTCGGATGAAAGGGGAAAGCTGGAGAGGGCGACAGTTTCTGAGTCGCACAGGGCACTCAGTGACTCAGCAGGGAGAGTCACACTCTCACGGCTCAACTCTGGGCAGGCTTCAAGCTCAGTTATGATCAGTGCCTAACTGACGCATTATCTTCAACTCACCAAGCCACAGTGTTTTCATATCTAGGAAGGCTGAGGTTTGGGTACAAGGACAATCCTAGCAGAAACTGTAAAGAAGACCTCCAGTGAGGCACCTTCGGCCATCTCCGAACTGGCCCTCCACGCACTCTTGATGTGGAAATATCTACCTGGGTTGCTCTTTGCATTGCTGAGACTAAAGTTCATGGCCAGGCAGGTGGAAAGCAGCCCCTGTTTTCCCTCTCTCCCTTTGTAGGCCACCCGGGCTCTACCCACTGGGTGCCACCACACACGCCCAAGGTGTAAATCCAGTCAGCTGCACCTGAACTGGGCCAATCCAATCATGCAGCCTTCATCCCTGGTCATGCACCCATATCCAGCCACCTCAGAAAAGCTCCGCCTCTGAGCCCGTGACGCTGAGGGGGTGGGCATCTATATGCAAACCATAACGACCTCACTGATAATGGTCCATGATGAAATGGTCAGACCAGTGCTAAACCTTGAGCAAACCCCAAAGCAGCCTGGCCCTTATTTTCCATGTTTTGTTTTTATTAATGCATGTTTGCAGTACATAACGTTAATACTCCTTGTGTGGAGTTGGAACCTGTGCATTAGCATATCTTGATGGCCTCTTTATCCCATTTCTTTCCCCTTCCCACCATCTCTTTATCCTCTTCTCATTTGAGAAAGATCTGTCTCTCTACTTCCTCTTACCTTTTATTTCAGTTTTTATAATTTGGGTTTCTCTTATAAGAGAAACCACGTGATACTTAAGCTTATGTGTGTGTGTGTGCGCATGCATGTGTGTATGCACGTGTGTGTATGTGTGTGTGTGTGATTTATGTCACTTAACATTATGGTCTCAAGGTGCATCCACTTTCCTACAAATGGCTCAAGTTTATCTTTTTTTATTGCAGAGTAGTACTTCACCGTGTATAGATACCACACTTTCTTTATCCGTTTATCTGCTGATGGACACATAGGCTGCTTCCAAGATTTCGCTATTATGAATTGTGCTGCTATAAACACAGCTATGTATACAACACTGTGATCTGATGTATTTAAATCTTCTGTGAAGATACCTAGAAGAGGAACAGCTGGATTAAATGGAATTTTTAGTTTTCAGGTTTGGAGGAATTGCCTTCCTGACTTTCAGAGTGGTTGTGCTAGTTTACATTCTTATGAACAATGTGGAAAGGTTGTCTTTTCACTCTGTTGCTTGTCTCTTTTACTCTGCAGAAGCTGTTTAACTTGCTGTCGTCCTGTTTGTTGATTCTTAGTACTGTCCCTGTGCCACCAGAGTTGCATACGGCAAGTCTCTGCCTGCGCCTATGACTTCGTGTGTTTCCAAAGCAGTCACAGCCTGAGCCCCACATGTCTGTGCACAGGCCTCACGCCAAGCTCTGCTCAGCCCAGGGTCCATGAACAGGGGCTGTCTCGTGCACATGAGTATGTAGCAACAGAGCCACTAGGTTACTGACAGGCGAGTCAGTATGTTTTATGTGATTATTTCCAGCACCATAGCCTTTAAGCACAGATCAGTACAGATAAATATGGCAAAGTACACAGCTGTTACCTCAGTTTCAGTGTCGCTATCCCCAGGCTGCCCCACCCCTGTGACCACGAGAAGGCTCTGTGAACCTGAACTGCAAGACGAAAGTCCCATTCCTTAATCTGGAATGCTGAGGTTCCACGAGCTGGTTTTATTGCTCTGGTATACATTTCTGTATGAATCACCTCACATTTAGTGGCATAAAACCATGACCACTTTTTTGCTCACGAAATCTGTGGGAAGGGGCAGGAATTCAGACTTGGCACTGCCGGAATGCCATACCTCTGGATCTCAGCTGGGAAGGCTCTGACACTGAGGCTGGAATCTTTTCGTTTGTGTATTTGGGAATCCAAGGCTGTGCTCATTTGGGAGTGTTTACTAGAACTTTCTAAATGGTCTCTTTTTTGGCTTGGTCTTCTATCAGCAAGGCACCTGAGTTCCAAGGGCAGTGCTATGATAAGGACAATTGGACAGTGAATGTCCCTACAAAACTGAATCAACTTTGCATGAACTTTAATGAGGTAGACGCAGAAGTCTCATGACCTTACCTCTTCTGTGCTGTATGGTACAAGATGGGCACAGTGTCCACTCAAATTCCAAAGATGCTGTGATTGGAGAGCAGGGATGTCCACCTTGCAGTGTGGGATGGAGAGAGATGCATGCTACTATCTTTCAGAAATTTGATCTGCTGCGGTCAATCATTTTGTAAAATTCCTTACCCAAAACACAAAAATTGCTTGCTAAATATCCCAATATCTCATCTGATGACAATTCAAGCTTCAAGTTCAGAACCTCATCATCTAGATTGTTCCTAGATGAAGATGAAGCTCCCTGAATTGAGGTCTTTGAGTGCAGTTTCTTGGGGATGCTACCCAGCCCCAACTGCCCTGGAACAATGGTACAGCTTTCATAAGGTAACCACAGATTTGACGGGTGTACATTGGTGGTGGAAGACACCACTGTGCCCATCTCTGGAACATAAAATTTGCCACATTTGCCTTTTCTCCTTCTTACCATCCATTTCTAGTGTGTGCCTTCCCTCAAAGGCATCATGTTTCTACAGGTGTCTCTGCCTGTGTTCACAAAGTTTTCTCTGGCTAGAATACTCTCTCCAATTCTTGCTTGCCAAAGTCTATCCTGATCCAGTCCCACAAATACCTTCCATGTCTTGAAATCTCCTGTGACACTCCATCTTACAACTGCTTCTCCATCTTCTCAACTGCCGAGCTCCTATGTGCTATGCCTAGTTTGGTGCCAGGAATAGCAGAAGGAGCAAAACCAGACTCAGGGTTTATCCCCAAGGAATGTAAATACTTCAGACAAATGTCAAATCAAGAATCACACAAATGACTGTGATAATTCAGGAGTGGCTGTGCAGGAGAGTGCACCACACCAGAACATCAATACAGGAAAGCTGAGAGATGTATAGGAAAGGACCTCCTAAAGATGTGATTGTGGGGTGAACAGTGGGGAACAGATTGACAAAGGAGTTGCAGGCAAGGAGAGCAGGACGGAAAGAGTCCTTGGAGAAAGAAGAGCACGGAAAGAGGAAGAGAGAAGGGACTGGCAAGGGGGGCAGGCCGCTGCCCTGGAAGAAGTTTCACTGAGGAGCAGTGGGGCTGAGAGGGCAAGGCCACACTGATCAAGTGTGGGGCTATGATGAGCATGGGGCCCGGGGTGGAGTAAAAGGTTGGAGACTGAGCAACTTCGCCTCAGTCCGGGTGCTGCTAGTGTCGAGCACATTTAGCCACCTCCAGCTGTCACCATCTTGTGACAGCACGTATTTCTGCAGCTTTGACTTGATTCACTGTTAAACTCACTGGTTTATCTGGTTATACAATGTGTTTTATTATTTTCTCAAACTCTGAGATAAAACCCTTGAGGTTGAAAGTTGTATTTGTATATTTTTAGGTGACGGCCAGATGGACAGGTAAGTACTATTTGATAAATATTTAGATGAAAGAATGAATTAAAGAACATATGAATAAATTAATTTATGGACAATTTGAAATTTTCTTTCCAAGATACCAATGGTAAGCATTAAAATTGTCAACGTATGATCTGTTATACAAAGTCAAATCTAGGGCCACTATCAGAACTGCCAGTAATTTTGCTGAACCAATATGAGGTGTCCAAGAATTATTCCTTGCAGTCTGGCCTTCTAAGAAGGAGTCAGCTTCTTATGAATCTCCATGGAAACTGACTATCTGACTATGGCCTTGGCCTTGAAGTAACCAATCCTGGTCAGCCACCAACATTGGACTTCAGCCCCAGGATCACAGTCCAAAGTCTGTCCCTGATAGATCCATGGGAGCTGATGACCTGTCCAGCTGCCACCAATCCTAGTCTGAGAGCAGGGGCCAATGCATAGTGCTCTAGGGGGTCTGGCATGATGCCCTCTAACCATTTGCCCAGATTCTACAGCAGTCAGTTTTGTTGGACAAGCCCTTGTAGCCATTTGGAATCAAATCAAGAGCTAAAGATTAAAGATTTATCTCAGTAAGAGAGTGGAATTGTGCTGAAGCAGGATGGTGTGCCAGCATTGTGACTGAACACACACTGCTTTTGAGAATGACCTTTGTGAAATCCTGTACATGAAGCAGAACTCTTTGATGGTTAGTAAGAACCTTGAAAGGAGTCACCTTGGAGGGGTGAGACTTCAGTCAGGGGACACCTAAGCCAGCAGCCCTGATGGAAATAAACCAAGAAAAAAGAGGAAAGTAGTAGAGCAGATATAGGAGACACAATTGGACTGATCATTTAGTGTGCACAGTAATGGGATACTAGGTAAGGTACATACCAGCAGGGTGACAGAGAATCCCACAATTGTCCTCTATCCTTATGAGATTCAAGAAGGAAACCATCATCCCAAGAGGCAGATTCTGGGCATTGTTAGCTGACCACTTCTGGAAACACCAGAATCCTCAGGGCAGACCTACAATCATGCAGAGGCTTTAGATGTTCTTCACCAATGTTGCTGTTTGTGGTCAGGGATTAGGATATTCAGACACAGTTTAATCTGAAAATGTCTTTGTTACTTTTTTCTCATTATTGGCACAAAATATCCAACACTCAAAATTAAGGAAGGAAAGGTTTATTTAGCTCTCAGTTTGTGAAGGTTTCAGTACATAATTAGCTGGCTCTAAAGCAGGGTGGTGTAGCAGATGGATAACAGTTCAAGGCTGCAGAAGACAGCAAAAGCAACAATACCAAGACAGGGAAAGGGCAAGCTTCTTTTTCTCCCTTATACTGTATGCAGGCTTCCTGCCCAGGGGTGGGTCCTTTACACTCACAGCACCTCTTGTGCCTCCTCTTGCCCAGATTGAGGATGTTTACAAAGTGAGGGTTCTGGCCTCCTGCTGGATCATTTAGTTAGACTTCTAAACTTTTCAAGTTGACATAATGAATTAACCCTCCTGGAGAGTAAACAGCCACCCCAGGACATGTTCTCTACACCCTAGCATGTAGAACCACTGAGTTATTTAGTGAAGCTTCTAAACTTCTCAAGTTGACACAATTTATCAACCATTACAGACAATGAGCCCTTCCCTGGTCAAGCAAAACAACTCCAACTTGTCTTATGTGAAACTCAGTGGCTATTAATGCTAACATTGTGAGTGACAAATTGAACCCAAGAGGAGCCTAATTGTTGTAGCCAGGGTTTGCAAGGGAAACAATTTTATACAGGACACATAATTTATAAGATTATTTTAGAGTAGTCACCCAAAGAGTCAAATATAAAAGAGTGCAGGAAATCTGTACACACACTAAAGACTCAAAGAATCCAGTTGAGGGCCTGGATCCCACAGTAATGTCCTGCACAAGTCCGGCTGAAGACCTACAGCCCATGACAATGCTCCCACAAGTCCAACTGGAGGCCTGGAGCCCACATGCAAGTTGGTTTCATGGATTTGTGCTGGGAGGGCCCAAAGATTAGTGGTGGAAGCTAGAAAGTCTGCACCAGCGGGAGGAAGGATCTGTGCTGTGCCAGCAGGCTGAGGGATCTGTACTGGAGTCAGGAAGTGATCCTCAAAGTAAAGACCAGAGGTCCTCTGAAAAGTATCACAGCCATCTTCAGCATCAACAAGGTCCTGAGCTCCTCCTAGGCTGAGAACAGCCAAGTTCATATCAGGAAGCCAGTGTGACAAGCTCCTTCAGAAGAACCAACAGCACCACCTCTTCCTGACCAGTGCTCCTTTTATGTGGTTGGCAACAATTGTCAGGTGGGCCCTCCACACCTAGCACCACACTGATTCAGCTGGGTGCTACAAGTTGACCACAAGTTGTGAATCTACCACAGTAGCCTAAGATAACCAGTGTTTGCCCCAAACTGATATTCTAGATGGATCCCTTGCCTAAGATCATACAAGCCCTGAATATAGCCAGACCTGCGATGTGCACATTTTTCTTAGCAGTCTCTCAACGACCCTAGTGTCAGTTGTAAGGAGTGATTTGGTTCAATGCAGTTGCAGAGAAATCTTCCCTCACAACTTGACTTCCTCAAGTCACTGGGTCATCTGCACTGTGCCCAGGGCCAAAGGTGAGGTAGAAACCAACCTGTATATAGGACTATCCCCTGGCTGTGACCATTAATCATATGTTAACCTGGATGGATTGAGAAATGCCTAGCAGATTAGTGAAGCACAGGTCCTAGTGTGTCTATAGATGATTGACATACAGGCCAGCAAATGAAGTGGGGAAGGCGCACCCCAGATGTGGGTAGCACCAACCAATAGGCTTGTAGCCACGATAGAATAAAAAAGGAAAGAAGAAGGAAGTATTCCTCTGTTTCGTTTCACCATCTCTACTGCAAATCAGTGTCTAGTTTTCCCATCTTCCAACAAAGACTCACACTAGCAACTCTCCTGTGAGCTTCTGGGTCTCTGACCTTGGACTGGTGCTGCATCCAGGACCCCTCTGTTCTG
The DNA here is from genome assembly GCA_004365215.1 of Cuniculus paca. Lineage (NCBI taxonomy): Eukaryota > Metazoa > Chordata > Mammalia > Rodentia > Cuniculidae > Cuniculus > Cuniculus paca. The sequence continues at coordinate 6,081 of RJWT010022880.1, read as the reverse complement.
TGGCTTCTGTCATCTTGGGTTGAGCGATGACCAAATCCTCCAACTCCTCGACCTGCAGGCAGCCTTTGTGGATTCTTGCTGCTCCAGTTCTGCAAACCAACCTAGTAAATCCCTTTGCATGATTATCTGTGAATTTCCTATTGGTTCTGTTCTGCAAGAGAACCCTAATTAATACACCTGGATGAATGTTGAGTCAGCCATGTGTGGAGGTTTTCTTTTCTCCAGGAAGCCATATATATGTCCCCAGCTTGGTTCTTACAAAGACCTATCTCCTACACAGCCATTTCTGGCCATACTGTAGTGTGCTTTGAGGCACATCTTGGAGTGGACTGTCACATTTTGGAACATCCTTTGGATTTAAGTCATACACAAAGTGTTCAAAAGTCTCACACCCTAGACCGACCCCAGAATAGTCAGTTCTCTTGCTAATCTCTGTGTAGATTGGCTCCAACCTAGTGCTCACAACAATCAAGCCTAGTCCATTGCCGTGTTGAGTCTCATTTCTTCCCTCTCATGCTCAATGTCTCTGTTCATCCCTGGGGAAGGAGATACTGTTACCCAGCAGTCATCAAGTTGGCAGGATGGGGCCATAGTCGAGGTGTGCCCAGGTCATATTATTTTTGTTTATCGGCTCTCCATCATGTCAGAGCTGACACTTTATTAAGGATGCACCATAAAACCTGCACAGCCAAGGGCCCAGTGCTTTCTGATAGATCTCAGGACTGTGTTTACATGAATGGGTAAGGAGAAGCCCAGATCATGTCTCTATTAGTGTTTGCTGCTCAAGAAGGTCAGGACTGAGTACTGCTGAGAACATGAAAGACACCATCAACTCAAGATGCATTGCTTCCAAGCCATGGCTGGTGTGGGCAAGATGACAAAAGCAAGCTGGGTTATCATGGAAGTCTAGGCTGGGCTCTGACACGTGGTGGGACCTCTCATCCCAGGCCATAAGGAGCCCAGTGGTGCTGGGGAAACTCTGGAGCATGCAGAAACTCAAGGACCTTTGCAGGCACAGATGATGTCATCGCTGTGATTTACCTAATTCTTGACCTACAGCTTCATTTGACGAATACAAAGGACCCTGAAGTAGCCTAATTATTCTTTTCACTGTTTTTCATGTTTCAGAAACTGCACATGAAGCAAAGAAAATGATTTCAACATTTGCCTCTTTGGTGGCTTGGTTAACACCTAAACTAGGCATCCATGAACTGCAGTTAAGTGCTAAGCATGGTGCTTGGTCTCTGCACCACCTTATGGCTCCAGTTTTTTACTTCTTTAAATAAGGAAAGGTCATGCTTATTACGAAGTTGTCATTTCTGCTGTCCTGGCATCTATGATGCTGAATCCTTCCAGAGGGGAGTCTGGGACATATTTCGAGTTGTACACTGTGGAGGAGCAAAGAGTTAGTGACTGCTGGGGGGACCAGGTGCTGGGGGTCTTGTCTGTCCATTGAAGCTGTTTTATTTATAATGATGAAGAGTTGTGCCAGGAGCAGGGAATGAAATGGCAAAAAGCATTAAATTAGTCCCTGACTTCACAGGGGCTCACAGGTTGATGGAAGAGCTAAGATTTGTATGCAAAAGAGAAATAAAGAATGGCATAAAAATTCCTCACCCAGTCTGAGACTGAGAATGAATGAATTCCCTCAGGTAGGGGTGTTCAGTCCATGCTGAAAGGAAGGAACAATGCTCTGTCCCTCGAATGTTTGGTGTGAGCTGCCCAGTAGGACTCTAAAGCCTGTAATCAACCTATTACAGATTTCCATGTATACTATTAAACAGATATTGACTTTCATGAGGTTATATCAAGATTTATTGGCCCAAGAGGTAAATATTGACTGATAAGATGTTGAGGTCAATAATTACCTCCAGGGACAATAAATCTTTATATTCAGACACACAAATTCAATAGTCAGTGTGGTTTGTTAGATTAAACACAAATTCCTAGTCATTAGATCTTTCTGGAAATTCCTTTTCATAACTGTGACTCCTGACAGTTTATAATTCATCTTAAAACAGCATATTTTAAATCAGATCTGATACAACTCAAGCTGAGAAACTTAGTTTTATTTTTAATCATAGCCTTCTGGAAAAATCATTTTATACATCTCTTCAGGTTGGCTCATTCTGTTAGTCCAGTAAGTCCCACATGGTGGGTATTCAGGGTATATTTTTGAATAAAATTACTTATAATACTTGGAATTTAAATTCTTAATTAACAGCCACAGCTGATTAAAAATATATGTTACAGAACAATCATCAAGGATTACTTTCTCTTGTTTCTTCATCACGAAAATATTTATTGAGTACTGATTTTAGTGCACAGGGCATATCAGGAAAAATTTATTCACATGATGAGTTTAGAAGAATTTGTACGGTTTATTTGCTCCTTGCTAATTTACTCAGAATTTTATTTCAATCAGATATTAAATTTTCAGCGTATTTAAGCTGGATCTAATTGAGAATTTAAGTTTAGAAAATATAAAAATACACGGCACACCATAGTAGAAAGAGCTAAATCTTACTTAGGAGATGAATTGTTTTGAGATAATGTATCTAAAGGTGATTGCGTCCAGATCAAGTCAGCTCTGCCTTCCAGCAGGCAGAAGGAGACAGGCTTGGGGCTGCATCGGGACCAGAGCCACATAAAGCACTGTGTGGAGATGAATTCTCTTGATTTGCACAAATGGACGTTGTGTGCCGTTGCTCTCAGATGCTTCGATGGCTGTCCTCAAGTTCACTGGCCGCATCTTGTCCTCCCCAGTCTTTCCTCTGTCCCTTCTCTCGGTTCACTGATGTTCCTGGAACTGGAGCAGGGAGATGACCTCTAGAACAGCCATGCACAAGTACCCTGCTGCTGACACCCTGGGAGAAATTCAAAGATGTCTCAAAAAAGAACCAGGAATTTCAATCTGCACCCACATGCCAACCTTTGTGGGTTAATCCTTGTTAACCGTGTATAAGAAACGATCAACATATTTGGAGAATGCTTAAGTTTAAAAAAAAATTCAGCAAAAGACACATAGCCAGCAACCCACCCCCCCACAAAAAAAATCTCCCTCTTGCTTTGAACACAATCCACCCACCATTCTCGCCACTTCCTGAAGCTGCTCTGAGAGTCTTCCTCCTTGATTGTCTTTACAAGGTGTAACCAAAACTACGGTGAATGCTCTTCCCAAGAGCAATCCAATGGGAAGGCAGGTTTGAAAAACATGATGCTGTGTCTTCACCCACCTTACTCTTTGGATCTGGCACTGTGCAACTTCTAGCTATTCCTCAAAGGCAAAATGACCATGAAAGGTAAACGTTTTGGGTGGCTTCAGGACACGGAGGCAGTGCAACTAAAGACTCTCAGGAAAGAGGATTTCCAGAAGTGCTTCAGGAAGTGGTAAAAATGGTGGGAAAAGTGTGTTGTAAATTGGAGGACTATTCTGAAGAGAACTGATGGCAATGTGTCTTCTTCTGTAATATATTTTTACATTTAAACATTCCCTGTATGTTTTGATCATACTTCATGTCAAGCCCTTGCTGTACTTCTGTACAGAAATACATGATCATAATTAGCAATTTAGTTTACCATAATCAGTGTAATCTCCCTCATTACGGACAGCAGCTAATATACATTTGGGGTTGCTTTCTTGAGTATATTTGTACACTTTATGGCAGATGCATACACGTACATGTAAATGTAGAGCACCTAAATGTCTCATGTGCATTATGTGTGTTGCTCGGCATCTCTCTTTTCATGCATTTTATTTTTGATATCTAATCAAGACATTTGAAAATAATTGCTTCATGGGTTGAATCCTATAAGAGCCTTCTGAATGTGCAGAAAAATTCACATTCCAATACATTTCTGGGTTCAGTCTTTAGATTGCGTTTCTTTCTTTTTTTTACTAGCACATGCTTGTAGTCCACAGTGTTTGCATTACTTATGGGGAGTCGGTGAATGTACATTATACATTTTAATTCCTTTTTTCATAGCCATTCCCTCCCCACCCTTCCTTTCCCTCTATTTCTTGATGTGCTTCCCATCTGAGAAAGACCTATGTCCCCACTTCCTAATATCTGCCTTTTATTTTGATCTTCACTTGTAATTTTGGTTTTCTCATATAAGAGAAACCATCCAATATTTAAAGTTGTGTGTCTGATATATTTCACTTAGTATTATGGCCTCAAGGTGTACCCATTCTCCAATGAATGACTCACGTTTATCTTTCTTTATGCCAGAGTAGCGTTCTGTTGTGTGTAAATACCTTATTTTTTTTTAATCCGTTCTTCTGTCAATGAACCTACAGGCCACTCCCAAAATTTAGCTAACATGAATTGTGCTGCCATAAACATGTGTATGCATGGATCACTGTAATAGGATGTCTTTATGTCTTTCATGAAGATAACTGGAAGGAGAATAACTGGATCAAATGGAATTTCTAGTTTCAGTTTTTTGAACTAGTATAATGATGGAGAGTGGCACAGAGGTTCCTCATAAAGCTGAAACTAGACTGCATTTGCTGAAGTGAAGTCTGCATACACTGTGGAAATAGAGATGGGCAATAGGGAGACGTGTCCATGAAATGCTTCTTGTGATTGGGGGTTTATGATTGTGTTATATTACATACAAGTATATTATTTATATACAGCTCTTTCATAGTGTCCATTAAATTCTCAAAGGAGTCCACGAGCCCTCATTTTGGAAAAACTTTTAAAAAGCATTATTTAAGTTCAGTCTCATAGCTAAGGAAACTTTACTGACACAAGAATAAAGAAAAGTAGCAACGTACGATCAAACCTCCTATGTTAGAAAATGCACAGGTAAAATTTTCAAAATTTATTTTTTCTATTTGCAGTGCTACAAATGCAACACAGGGCCTCAGACATGCTAGGCAAGTGCTCTATCACTGACCCCTGGGAGAGCTTTTTTTTAAAATCATGAATATTCCTTCATTTTTTGTGTATTGAGACATTATAAACATTTTATCCACAAATTATGACAACTTTGAATGTTGGATATAGTCATATTCCCAAAGTATGTATCTTATGCAGGGAATTTGATGATCAAAGAAGATATGCTTTAAATTATTCCTCCAAATTCAACTCCAACCCTTTCATTTTACAGATGGAGATGATGAGGGCGGCCCAGAGAATCGAAGAAACTTATTCATAATCACTTGTTTTAGGTTTAAGGTCATTAAAATAGTATGAAGAATTTCAAAGGTTGATGGCAAAATGTATGGTCTTTTTCATGTTTTTGTAAGACTTAATTAAATACATGAGCCTAGAAATGAAAATCAAAGTTTGTTTTTGTCTACCTACTTGGTTTAAAAAAAAACAAAAAAACTAATCTATGAATCTGGAAACATCACACAGAAAAAAATTTTTCCTATAACCTCAGCATTCTAAGAATTTGAGGCAGGAGATTCACAAGTTTAAGCCCAGCCTGAACATTTTAGTGACCTGGTGAGATCCTTTCTCAAAATAAAAAATTAGAAAGGCCTGGGGATGTGCCTCAGAGCTGAGGCCCTGGGTTCAATCCCCAGTATTGAAAAAAAAAAAACATAGAAGAAAGAAATTTCTACCAGTGGTGCACATTTCATTGGCTCCATTTCCTAGTCTCAGGAGCAAATGCAAACATCTCAGGAGTGTATTTTTGGACCATGTCTCCCGGGAGTGGGCGAGGGGAGTAGAGGACAGGGGTGTTTTCCCTACTGAGCCCTTCTGCACTGTTAGTGTGAAGCAGTGGGTGTTAGTAGATATCAACCTGGTGTTTTTGTGTCTTAATCGCTGAAAAATTGTTGTGAGAAAGAGCTTCATCCCTCATTTTAATAAGTCATTCACCCACATCAGGGAAAATAATTTTAGTGATAGAAAATACAGAAGATGATCTTGTCTTAGTTTGAACTTCACAGGTTAAAAGCAAGATGAAAGCCATTGCAGGAGCTAACTAGAGTGGTGTGAGGGTTGAGGCATAAGACTCTGTCCCCCTTCTCCTGTCTGCAGAGCTGGTGCATCCTTGGGGCTCTGCACTATGCAGTGGTGAAGGCAGGAGGCATTGATGTGGAGTTGAGGAGCTGGACACTAA
>RJWT010022879.1:0-17019 GCA_004365215.1 Cuniculus paca | reverse complement strand
GATTTGATAATGTGACCTAGTTTCATTATAGTACCTCCAAATAAGGCCAGAGATAGGAAATATGGAGCCCTCTGTGTTTGTGTGTGGGGTGTACACTTTTCTAGGCCTCAGTGCTTTTATCTGCAAAATAAGAGGGTTAAAAGGAGATACTTTGTGGCTGAGAGTGTAGCTCAGTACTGCAGTGTTTGCCTAGCATGTGCACAGCCCTGAGTTCAGTACCCAGTGCTTAAAGAAGAAGATGAGGAAGGAGAGAAGGGGGAGGAGAGGACTACAGGGGAGGAAGAAGAAGGAGGAAGAGGAGAAAGAAGAAAAAGAAGGAGGTAACTTATGGCCACAATTGTTTCCATCAAGTATTTGTTGGACTTTCACGAGAAAGATGGCCTTGGTACCGAGGAAGTGGTAGATGGACTAGTAGAACTTAAAGAACGAGTCTTTCAGTATCCTGTGAAAGTAAACTCTCTTTCTCAGTCAGATGCCAGAGATTGTATTATTAAAAAGATTATTACATGGATTGAGTTTCTAAACTACTGAGATGAATTCTGATTTTGTTTCTTGAATCTCTGGCAAAACATTAAGATTTCCTCCATTTCTAGAATTCACTGATTGAGTTAGCTTTCTGTCAGTGTGACCAAATAACTGAGAATACCTGAGATGATTAACTGATAAGGAGGAAAGATTTATTTTGGCTCACAGTTTCAGAGGTGTCAGTCTGTGGTGGTCCCATTGCTTTGGGCCTTTGGTAAAACAGAACATTACTGTAGGCAGTATGTGGCAGAGGAGGCCCCTTGACTCATGGCACCTGGGAAGCAAAGAGAGAGACAGAAAGGGGAGAGGGTTCTAATATTTCCTTCAAGAGCACACACTCTAAGTGACCTAACTTCTTTCCACCTGGCCCCGCTTCTTAAAGATTCCACCACCTTCCTATCGTACCACAGGCTGGTGACCAAGCCTTCAACACATAGTCATTGGGGACCATTTAAGATACAGACCATTTCAGTGATTCAATATAAATGGAAATCAAGTCATGTTTTTATGCCCAAAGACTGCATGAATATTCTAACCATCAGCCAACCCTAACTCAGCTACAAAATGATCATACTCATTGTTAGTAGTATGATAACATCTTGTATTTGCATAATGTTTTATAGTTTGTAAATGCTTTCGCTGTCTTGATTCATTTGCTCTTTTCAACAACCACATGTAGTGATTAGTATTATCTTTGCATCACAGGCTGAGAAAAGGGAAATGACTTCTATAAAATTAAAAAAAAAAAACACAAAAACCAAGATCTGGTCTGAAACCCAGACTTTATGACTCTTAGTGCTGCTTTACTGTCTGTACGGTGGATACCACCCACTAGGTAGATTTGATTTTCAGGAGGCTCACAGATGACAAGAAATGCTGCAACAACGTGTAGCATAACTTTCTGATCCCTGTTCCTAAGGAAAACTGCAGAGGGCCCCTCCTGCTGGTATTCTTATGAAGGGCCTTTGCTGGGGAGGTTGGTGCCGGTGCACATGGGGGACAGATTGGCTTTTCCAGTGTACATGAACTTAGAAGGTCATGGTGGCTACATCTTTGAAGCATTTGCTTTGGGACAGGCACTTTAAAATGTATTATCTTAATTGTTAATCTTTAAAAGAAACTTAAACCAGTAAACTTCCAAGTCTTCAATTTATTTTTTTCCTGGCCTACATGCTTATTACACCTGTAGTTTCACAAAATCCTAAAACTCAGAATTGTCCTGAATAATAATAAAGCTCATTAGACAACTTGCACAAGCTGATGCCTACCTTAGCCAGCATCTGCTATATTTGGGTCTAATGAACTCTCACTAGGATTGCTGACTGCACTGGCCTGTCTCAGAATTTTATTACCCTTTCAGTAATAAATTTTATACCAATGAATATTTTGAAGCCCACTCACCATGATATAACAGGGTTTCATGGGTTGCTATTCATATTCTACAGATGAAGAATCTGAGGCTTGGAGAAATTAATAATGGTTTAAGATCCAAGAATCTATGACAGAACCCAGCTTTATATTGTCCGATACCTGTGGCCCGCACCATCTGCATTATGCGTGCATTCTCTCATGGTCTCTGTATATAGAGTCAGGCCTGCATGGAGCTTGCCAGAGGTGTTGGGAATATAGACATTTTTGTTGTTGTTGTTGCTTTGGTTTGTGCTCTTGTTTTCTTCAAAATTTGTCTTTCAAAAATATCTGATTCAGCTTTTCCTGGACTAACATTTGAACTGTTTCCAGGTTCTTGCTTCCCCTCCAGTCTGTGGCAGGGTGAACTTCTCTTCCCTGTTGCCACAGTATTGTTGTAACAGTTGCCAGTGACATGAGGTGTTTCTGTGGTTGATTAGCTCAAAAGACCACAACATTTCACCTTTCATCTTTGTATCTTTGTCGTGTCAGGGAAATAGGCCACCTGGTCAATGTTGACTTTTAAACTAAAATGGGGTATCAGTTTCCTCAGTATTTTGGGCTAATCCAGGGCTGCCTCATTTTTCCCATGAGCTCAAGTTTGAACCAAGTTGGGCCCAAGCATAACAGAGGAGGTTCCTTTCCAGTTGGAAACATCAGCCTCCTCGGAGCCTGGGTATTTCCTGTGTTCTTTCATAAGTGTATCTGGATTCTTGTGTTTGTTTTTTTATGTGTAGGTGTTAAGTGAAATTCTGTTCTAACTAAGCATATCTCCACGTGGTGTTTTCTACAAAGCTATGTGGCCTGTGAAGGAGTATCTCCCAGGTTAGTGACAGAATAGAGTGTATTGGCACATGGCTTTGGTGGAGAGGCCCTTGCTTTATTTAGGCCTTTCATGAGGCCATGTCTACAATCTGCACCTCAGGTTCTCCTTGACTGTGGTACAGGGTTCCTGAGGCTTGTGACCCAGTCGCTGCCTTTGCCTCTGAATAAAGTAGTGATGAGAGGTTCCTCACTACCTTGATTTTTCTTGCCTCCTTCCTTTCCCAAGATTACTTGGTCTAGAGATTGGGGTTAGTTGAAGGGTGTGCTTTCATTCGTCTCTGAAGCCCTTTTTGCCTCTGAAATTACACAGTTTTGTGAATTATATTCTCAGGATTGATCTATAGGAATTCTAGGGTTTCATGAGTACATAAGTGGAGCCAATGAACATTATGCCTGTGGAGAAGTTGAAGGAGATTCCCTTGGACATGAGGAACTCTATACACAAACTGTTGAACAGGCAAGAATGACGTGACTCCTTGGAGGACACCGTGGAACATATGTGGTAGCTCGGGATGCCATGGGTTTAAGGACAGACAGTATGGAGAGGCTTCCTGAAAAAGCTCAATCCTGTGCTGGCCCCATGTGGTACCATATTTGCGGGAATAAAGGCAGGAAGAATCTGAGCCCTTCGGTTGGCCAAGGGGATTGGTCCTCCCTGCATCTTGGCTTTGTAGGGACTGTGACTTAGACGAGTGCCAGGGTGTGGCAACTAGGCCGACTTTGATAGCCAGTAGTGAGGAAGTAGAGTAAAGGATAAACCAAAGAGCTTCAAGGATTCAGACTGCACTGCAGACTGGAGCATGGAGCATCGGGGCAGATAGCTTCGGTTGCTGTTTGCACCAGTGTCTTGCCTGTTATGGACACACTGCAGCTCAGTGATGAAGGCACAATCATCTTCCCAAGTATCAACAGCATGTGTTATAGTTTACTCTGTAAAAAGGTAGAGGATGCCTGTGAGATTTTCATCCAAATGGCCATACCCGTTTTTTAAAGCTGGATTCATTCATTGTGTGTTATCTTTAGCTGTGTAGAAATTCTCATTCCCTAGAATTGCTATGTTTATTGAATGTCAGACAAACTATTCTCTGTAGGCAAGAGCATGCACGGCTCTTGGAGACATTTGTAAACTTGGCGGCGAGAGCCCTTCAGCTCCAGCTTACTGTTTTGGCCTGGGAGGCCAGCCAGGTCCACGCCGGCACTGAGTCACAGGGGGGCCTCTGCTGAGAAGTCATGCTGGAGGATGAGCAGGATGCTGCTTTTCCCCCTTTGTGGAGTGTTTGGAGCAGAGGGCTCTTCTTGAGCCCTGGAAGACTGAGATTCACACCCAGGCGTCGGGGCTCTTACTAGAGGATGCCTAGGGCTTTGCTCTGAGGCAGGTTGCTGCAGCTGTGGCCTTGCCCAACGGGGATAGCATTTGCCGGAGGCCCTGTGTTCGAAGGTGACACAGTGTGATCCCTGCTGGAACTGGGCTGGGATAGAAGAGCAGGGCAGTGGCCTGTGATTGTGACGTGGGGTGAGGAAGGTGAGTTTCCCTTGATGGCCCAACCGAGGTACTGGGGCTCTCTGGGCTCTTTCTGTTGGCCTGGTTGAGCAAAAAAGTAAAACTCAACAGCCACAAGAGGATTCTGCTTTGAAGACAGGCCTACAGAAAGCTTTCAAAATTGTCTTTTAACTTAAATTTTGATTATGAAAATAATTTTCTGCTGGAATTCAGATGCCAAGAGAAGTTTCTATGTCAGCGTAGGAGTGCGAAATGAAATGGTTTGAACACACAAAGTCTGTGTATATAACTGGGGTTTGTTTCTGCACAGAGGGACTCCTTTTTCCACAAAAACTTAGAGACTGGAAAATCAGCAGGGGAGTGGGGTTGTAAGTGGCATGGGTATGCAAGAGAGCACATGTGTGTTACCAGAAAGAGGGTCATGGTAAATATCTGGATGCAGGAGGGATGAAGAAGTACTTGCCTTTCTCTGGAGAATGCCACAGGGAGAGGCACAGGAAGGAGGTTGGAGCCCTGCTAAGCTTGAGCCCTGCCAGAGCTCACGGCAGATGGAGTGGACTTTTGTGCAAAAACTTGTAATGACGCAAACCTCAGCTGCAGTGCTAGCTGCCCAGGGAAGCTGTTCTTGTGTGCTGTCCTTTCCTAGGACAGTATCAAAGCTGTCTTGTGTGCTTGGTCAACCCGTGTTGCAGAGTGAGAGCACGCTTGTCAAGTAGCTTGTGCTTTGTGTATCTGGCCATAGTGAAACTTTTCCCATCTATCCTTGTATTCCCAGTGCTTTTCCCATGCAGGTACTTAAATATGAGGCTGAGCAACTGAGTGATGGAGTGGCTAGAACTTTCTAAATGGGAATATGCTGTTAGGAATCGTAGAGTTAATTCCATAATGCAAGGTTATTCTCACCAGATTTCCCCTGACAATGTTTCCATGCTTCACATAACTGTGTGTAAGTAGGATGAGTATCAATCACTAATCATGGCGCTGCTGGTAATATAACTAAGGAAGTCCTGCCATGGCAGTGCTCTCAAGGGAGTTAGCTGACTGACTTCTAGATCCTTTTAGATCCAAGCTGAGAGAGTGAATTGACAAAATCTCCACCTGGTGCCTTGTATCACCTGGTGTGAAGTGAGGATCTCTGAGCCACTGAGAGCATTAGAGTACACTGTGGTCATCCAGGAATCAAAGACAGCCTGTCCTGGTCCTCTGGCCATCCTAAGTATCCCTCGTGAGCCCATCTATTCATCAGGGTACTAGGAATGTGAATCTAAAGGGCACCATAAAGATGCAGGCATGGTATTTAGCACCCTGGCGGTTGGTGAACAGCTTAGAGAGCTGCAGGGAGACACGCGCTGTTTCTCAGAGGCTACACATTACGGGGGGAGACCTTGAGTTGGAGGTTTGTTGGGGTGCATCAGGGGTCCAGCTCTCCTGTGTATTAGATGTATGTCATTGTGTTGATCATAGACTTTTGAGCTTTAGTTTCTTACCTCGAATGGTCATAAGGGTCACACAAGATAGGCTGTGTAAAATCCTTTGACGCACCATTGCAAGTTTCTCTGCGAGATGGTAGATATCTTGTATGTGAGACCAAGAATGTGTTCTGGTGCCACCACTGCTCATTTCTGAGTATGGGTACCATCCCCACATACACTCTCCTACTGTGGACATTCCTTGTCCTCTTCTTCCCTACTGCTTTCTCAAGATATAAGCAAATGAGAGCTTGATGACCTCAGACCTTGGGACAACGATAGTACCCTTCACACCCCTCTACTGAGATTCAGTGATAACAGTCCAAGGGTGGGGGCATCGGGGACCATGAAGAACTTCTTTCCACATAAGAAAACCCAGGATTCCTCACACGCAGGAGTAGTGAGCTGTGAGACAGAACACTGAACTGGGTCCTGAGAAACCTTAGTATGTGCTTCGTTCTTTCTCTCTGTGACCACCAGTAAATCTCTTGCCTCTCCAAGGTCTCAGTTTCTTTTTTTGTGAACTGAAGAAAATAGGAAAAGTTCTGTGTAACCTAAACCTAAATGTCAGTTATGAGTTGTAACTTCTTCCTCATTCAGCTGTTGGCTAGATGGAATATGGCTATTGATGGAGCCTTGGCAAGGAAACCACTTGGTCACAAGACTTAGTTGGGTCTTTCAGTTTTCATCCTGGAGACTCAAGGTATGTGGAACCCAGCAGACTTCAGTGTGAGGTCATCCGTGATGTTCTGTTGACTCAGAAAAAGGATTTTTTACTTCGGACCTGCTTAATGTGCTTTGCATTAATTTCACTTTCTTTTTGCAGTATCCAAAGAGCAGCTTTGGTGGTTCTGGAAAATTACTACAAAGATTTCACCATCTATAACCCCAACCTACTAACAGCTTCCAAATTCCGAGCAGCCAAGCACATGGCCGGGCTGAAAGTGTACAATGTAGATGGTATGTGCCTGAAAACAGCACGTGTGCTGTGCTTACCTTATATACATTCTCATTTCAGACCGATTTCTTTTTTTAAAAAAGGTAGGCAAACATTTTCAGAAGATTGTTGATTTACAGTCTACATATGTGGGAATTTCATTCATTTTGAAATTTTTCTGATTGAAAAACAATAGTAATGTGTTGCCTACCTCCTGCTGGGACTCCCTTATATTGAAAGCTATTAGGAAAGGACTAATTTTCAGAATTTGGGTGTTAGTCAAAGTCTAAGAAAGCTACCAAAGTCCTTTCAGAGTAGAAATCTCAGTAGTTCAGGCACCTGGTTTCTTCATGTTGGCTGGGAGCTGGAGTTGATTGGTAGCAAGAGGCTGAAAGCCAGACTAAGGAAGTCTGAGTTGGGCTTGAGGATATCAGATGATCAAGTGTAAGAAACAGGACACGGTGTCATTTCTTGCCGGGCACCTTGGGTCAGGGCAAGAGCTTTGCAGATTCCAGAGGAGATCATGTTTTCAACAAGTAAAATGATTTATGTGTAGTATCAGTTTTTAGTGGCAATATCCTCCTTGCCTTTTTTTTTTTTTTTTTTTTGCATATGAAGTGTATGCCTTCCTGTGAATCCTGAAATTTCACCTGTGATCTGGAAATTTAGGATGTTCCCACTAGGGAAACCAAGTCCCCAGGCAAATAAGTCATTGATAAGGAAGCTTGGAATCTGCCATGTCTTTGTGACAAGTTGAGGTAGTCGGCAGTCAGGGGATGAAATAGGAGTTCTAAATTTGAATTCATAAAGGGGTCATTTTGTATGTTCTCAAGTATTGGTGTTTTCTATAAAAGTCACAACCGCCATGACATTCCAGCTTAGCTTGTTTTTCTGTGTGTGATCAGTGTCCCTTGTCCCTTGATATTCTTTTCCTCTGTCCTTGTTCTCCTGTCCCACTTATTCTCTCTCATTGTGATGTCCCAGCTGCCCTGATGGCCAAACTTAAACTTCGTGTCACAGATGATAGAGGACATTTTCAGCATACTCCACATGCTGTTTTTGACTGACATAGTTTATCCCCTTCTGAGTTCTTTTTCTATTTCTTCAAGTCCGATTGTGTCACATTTCCCGGCTCTCTTGCTGCGGCCAAGGGAATGTGGAATATTCCCTCCTGGGAAGATACTACTAGGGTCTGTGTGTTTGCTTCATAGGGGGTGGATGGACAGCACTGATAGACCCTGGTGCTTATGTTTTGCTCCATTCCCAGCCCCTTGGTATTAAAGCTGTGCTTCTCCTTTCATCCTTTCCCCAAAGGCCCCAGTAACAACGCCTCTGGTCAGTCCCGGGCTATGATTGCTGCAGCTGCCAGGCGCAGGGACTCAAGCCACAATGAGTTGTATTATGAAGAAGCTGAGCACGAGCGTCGGGTAAAGAAGCGGAGAGCAAGGTGTGTGACCCACCCTCCTCCAAGCACCCCTTTCTTTTCTTTTTTCACTGGCAGGGCAAAATTTTTGTTTACAAACATGACTTCTGTGAGCCCTTGGAGTGTACCTGCCTCAGACATTCCTTCACAGGAAGGGCTCGTTGCCCTAGATCACAGGCTCGGAGCCCATCCACAAAGGTCACAGTGCCCTTTTGGTAGTTCTGAGATGGGACCTGGGACTTCACGTTTCTGACAGATTCCCAGGCGATGCTGCTGCTGGTCTGTGGCCCACACCTGGTGTAGGCCTATCCTGCCTGCTCAACCCTTGCTGATTTTCCATGTCTGCTCCTGTTAATTAGAGAAAAAGGACAAAAGTGGTGTGTTAATCAGCTTTCTGTCATTGTAACAAAATACCTGTCGTAAATCACCTTTTAAGAGGAAGGGTATATTTGACTTACAGTTCATTGTCAGTTTGCTCCACTGGCAAGGCAGAAGCATCCTGGTGGAAGCAGTGGTAGAAGAAAGGTACTCACCCATGGCAGCCATGAAGTGGCACATTGGGAGAGTGGAGATAAGATCTCCCAGGTTATACGCCCAGTGACCTATTCCTGCAGCTCGTCCTTTCCTCCTGACAGCCTGTTCCACTATTAATCCATTGATGAGGTTGATGCCTCTGTGATCCAGTTACCTTCCAAACCTCTACCTCTGAATCCATGAAACTTTTGGGAAATGTCTTTGATTTAAACCATCTTATTCTGCCCATGTGCCACCTCCCACCAGGTTCATATCTATCTTACTATCCAAAATGCATTTAGTCCATCTCCAGAAGTTGATAAAGTCTCAATGGTTCTACCATTTCTCAAAAGTCCAAATTCAGTCTCCTCCAAAATTTAAGGCAAGTTCTTAGCTGTAAGCCTTTGTAAAAATCAGAAAGTGAGTTATATACTTTCAAGATACAATGATACAGTGTAAGCATTTCCATTCCAAAAGGAGTAATGGGGATAGAAAGGAGAGATGAGACCTAAGCAAGACCAAATTGCAGGACAAACATTAAATCCGATAGCTTCATGTCCAGGGAATGTGGTAGCATGATGTGAACTCCAAAAGGCTTGCATATCTCTGCTGGTATGGTATTACTGGTTGTATCCCACAAGGCATCTCTGACTCTGCCCACCTCCTGTGACTTTCCTCAGATATATAGTGATCCTGGTATCTGTACTTTCCAGAGTTTCCACTGCAGTTTCACTTTGACTATTATAGCTTCTTGCAGTGACCTCTTAGGGACTACCTGTAGGAATGCTGACAATACCTGGTCTTCCAGGCCTTCCTTTGAAATCCTTCTTAGAAGGCTTTGAAATGAAAGCTTCCATGACCCCATAACTATTGCATTCTGTGTGCCTTCAAAACCAGTATCGGGTAGATGAGTCCAAGGTTTGCCACCAGCCATAGCAGTAGCTGAGTCTCCTGGGACCCTGGATGCAGTGGCCTCTGAGTGCCTAGATGGCTGAACACAGTGAAATGAATCCTTGGGAAACAGCTTCCTAAGTGTCCCTGCAGGAACAGGGGATACTGGTAGTCTCTTGTCAAAGCAGTCTTTCAAATGAATTCACACTTTTACCCACGTAAGACTGCAGTGAGTCAAGGCTAGATAAATTCTTGAGATGTCCTCAAGGCACCTTTCATACCAATGCAAAATACTTGGCACATTTTTTTAATAGCATTAATCTTTTCAGCCATACCTTCTTTTTCCTCAGCTTTGAATGCACTTCTGACCAAAGCTACAAGTTTGTCAAACCTTTCCACTCTGCTTTTTGCTAATGATTCATACTGTAAATGAGACTAAGAGGAGTCAGCAATACACATGCCACTGCCTGAATATTTTGCTGCTTTGAAATTTCCTTCGGCAGATTAATTAATCTGTCATCTTTAAATTTAGTCTCATAGTCTCAGGACATGGACAGAATGTTGACCAGTTCTTTGCCAGAATGTAACCTGCATGATCTCTAGTACAATTCCCACTAGAGTTCTTATTCCCACTGGAAACTTCATGAATGATTCCCATCAGCATTCTGGTCTTCTGAGTATATGCTGTAGTTGCCCATTAAGCTCCACATGTGACATCCTAGGGCTTCTCCAGTCAGTATCTCCAGACCTTTCCAAAATCCCACCAACCAGTTCTAAAGGCTTCTGAACAGCTTGGTCAGGTATAGTCAGTAGTCTGTGTTGTTCAATGTCTCAGCACTGTAGCAAAACACCTCACATAAATCAATTTTAAAAAGGAAAGACGTTTTAGCTCATGGTTTCAGCATGGCCAGCCAGCTCCATTTGCTTTAAGCCAGTGGTGGAGCAGAAACATGGTGGAAGAGGGTGACTGCTCACCTCATGGCAACCAGGAAGCAGAGAGAGGAGAAGAGAAAGGGGCCAGGGATGAGATAATCCCTTTCAGGTTATGCCTGCAGTGAGCTACCTTCTCCAGCAAGGCCTCACTTCCTAACAGACCATTTAGCTATAAATTTGGTGGGTTGACGAGGTTAGAGCCCCCATGATCCAATCATTTTCTGCAACCCCACCTCTGAACACATGAACCTTTTGAGGGACGTTTCTGATCCAAATCAGAGCCTGTGGTTTCCTTTATGTGTGTTACACCTCTTCCTTCCTCTTCCCAGGGGCTGATGGACCAGGTGAAATGGGTGACTAGATCTGGGGGACCAATCTCTGGTCCTTGTAAGCTGCTTCTGTGCACTAGCTGCCTCTCAGTATATGCAGAGCCCTTTTTAGGCAGTTTTGAGGGGCTTCCTAACTCTTTAAAGCTAAACTCTCTTTGTAGAAATAAAGAATTGATTGGAGGTTCCCAAGCTTGTTAGTAGCAGAATTGAAGAGAGAGTTCATCTCCCACTCCAAGTGCCCCCATCCCACATCTTATTTTTGCTCTTAATTCTCTTTCTCCCTCTCTCCCCCAGCCCTTTGGAGGATAGTGTGATCAAGGCTTGGGCAAGTAAATGGCAGGATCAGGTCGGGAAGGTGGCCCTCCAAGCCCCGTGGGACTGTTCTCAAGCACTGTGATGGGTTCCACCCTGATGACTACGTCATGTCACTTCCCAGGCTGGTGGTGGCAGTGGAAGAGGCATTTATCCACATCCAGCGTCTCCAGGCTGAAGAGCAGCAGAAAGCCCCAGGGGAAGTGATGGATCCCAGGGAGGCGGCGCAGGCCATCTTCCCCTCAATGGCCAGGGCACTACAGAAGTACCTGCGAACCACTCGGCAGCAGCACTACCACAGCATGGAGAGCATACTCCAACATCTGGCCTTCTGCATCACCAACAGCATGACCCCCAAGGTGTGATGTGCGGCCAGCTGTCAGCCAGCCCAAGTGGTCACCAAGCTTGGCCAATCACAATTTATGGTGTTACTGATTGAGTATCCTTATCTTAAATGCTTAGAGCCAGAAGTGTTTCGGAATATTTGCATATGTACAGTGGGATACCCTTGGGATGAGACTCATGTCTAAATATGAAATTCACTTATACTTCATGCACCGTTCATGCACATAGGCTGAATATTTTTAATTTGTTTATAGAGCAGAGTTTGTATGCGTTGGACCTATAGTGTCATATTGATGCCCCCAAAATTGGGGATTTTGGAACATTTTAGATTTAAAATTTTTAGATTAAGGATGCTTAACCTGTACCAGGAATGATGAAATCAAAGGCTTCTCTAAACCATCAAATGGTAAGAATTAGTGATTCATTCTTACATTACCCCAATACAATCATTTTTAAGCGTGCCTTTCAGAGGCCTCTAGCTTCTCACAGAGTAGAGAATCTCACCTTAGAATCAGGATAGCATCATAACGGTTAGGAATATTCCATGGGCACTGGACTGAATTTACACATTCTAACCTGGCTTTTTCACTAAGGTTTTTTTTATAGCCTTAGGAAAATAACTTACTGGCTCTCAGCCTCATTTTCCTAACTTGTAAACTGGAGATAATAATGTCTACCTCATTTGGTCACTTGGGGAGCTAAAAAAATTAATGCATGTAAAATATTTAAAATAATACCTATCATATGATAAGGACTAACTAGATAGCTACTATTATGGTAGAAATAATGCCATTACTATGTTAGGCATTTTGGTTTTGCAGAATTAGTTTCACTGAATGGATTATGATATTAGTGTACTTTTTGAATTATTATAAGAAATATTGATGTATCTAGTAGACAGAAGTGGCCAAGGAGGCAAAGTAGATTAAGGATGTCAGAAACACTATCTTATCAGAGAGCACTGGATTCAAATCCTGGCTCTACCATTAAATGATTTGTGACTGCGCAAGTTACTCTACACTGTTTCCTCTTTTAGAAAATGGAGCTATTACTAATATCCCCTCAGTGGAGTTGTTGTGTCAGAACGACATTACATGTGGCAGTATGATATGAATCACATGGGAGAGAGTGAATGAGCTCGGCTTCAGTGCACAAGTACCATTTGGCAGCCATTTGTAATAAGAACAATGTATACTGCGCTTGCATTGTCAATCCTGCAAGTCTTAGGGAAAGCTTTCACAGAAGTACTCAGTAAGAAACTCTAAGGCTTTCCATATTCTTTGACTCACTAATCCCTCTGTTAAAAATATTTAGCATAATCAGATATGCAGTCAATTCTCCAAATCTGTGTGTTCCATATCCACAGATTCTGCCAGCCACAGACAGAAAACAATTGGGGAAAAAAGTACATCCATCTGAACAAACAGGTTTTTCTCTTGTTATTCCCAAAACAATTTGATATGACACCTGTTTACATAGCATTTACATTGTGTTAAGTTTTATAAGTAATCTAGACATGAATTAAAATATATGGGAGGAGGGCCGGGGATCTAGCTCAGTGGCCTAAGCGCCTGCCTGACAAGTGCGAGGTCATGAGTTCAATCCCTGGTGCTGCAAAAAAGAAAAATATAAATAAATATAAAATATATGGGAGGGCTGGGCATGGCTATGCACACCTGTCATCCTAGCGTTTGGGAGGCTAAGGCAGGAAAATTGATGTGAGTTCAAGGTCAGCCTGAAGTACATAGTGAGACCCTGTCTCAAAAAACAAAACAAAACAAAACCTATAGAAGGGTATGTATAGGTTATATGCAAAAAGTATGTCATTTTGTATGAGGGACTTGAGCATACTCAGATCATAGCATTGCAGGGGATCCCAGAAACAGTCCTTCTGTGGACACCCACAGTCTATTATACATGTGAATATATATAAGGATTTGTGTTTTTAATTTTTGCACAGTAACCTCGAATAACTCCAAACTGAAAAGAATTAAAAATAGAGCAGTGACTTACAAATTATGGTGTGTCACTTGTTGAAATATGCAAAGAAAATCCTTGAGTATTAAGTTATAAAACTTAGAATACAAAACTGATAATAAGTAATAAGTAAGGAAAATATTGCTTGCATGTACAGACTGATGGCTTGTACCATGAAGAACAAACAGTTGTTTTGTTTTTCAAGATTTCAAGGAGTTTCCTAATTGCTTTCTATTTCATTTAAAAATTTGTACTTTTCTGAATTAAAAATAGTAGCCTTAAAATAAAAACCCAAATGTTAGAAGAGTTTACTGTAGAAGGTGACGTTTCAATCTCCCACTACCCCAGCATTTCTTTCTGTTAAGGAGTTGGTATATAGTCTTTTAGATGTACATCTGCATATTTTTTAACTAGAAATGAAAAATCAGAAATGGGATCACACCCTATATGTATATACTTTGGAAACTTGTTTTTTTGGTTTTTTTTTGGGGGGGGGTTGCCTTTTAAAATGCCTTGGCTCTTTGCATGTCAGTAAAAGACAGACTTAACTCATGCAGATCTAACTCATTCTCCGTTAATAGCTACATCTTATTCTAACAAACACTGTGATTTGTTTAACTGATTGCCTGTTGACGCACATTAGGTTCATTAGCCAAAGCCAGAGGCTCTTCTTATGAATCAACTTTTATTGGTGCCCAGCCATACCCTGTACATTACATACCACTGTGACTGTTTTCACTCTGTATCGGCAGGGTTGGGTAGTTATGACAGCATGTTGCTTGCAAAGCTGAAAATACAATTATAGAAAAAGTCTGTCACCGTGTGTCCTAAACAGTTTTGCAGTAGTCTTTTTTTTTTGTATGTATTTATGGAAGTATTTCATTTCTGAAGGATAAATTTCTAGTAGAGGAACAGCTGGATCAAAGTTACAGATTCTGCCCGATTGTCCTTATCACCATTTCATACTGTTGCCTCTGGCAACAGAGACTTTCTCTTTCCCTGCGGGTTTGGCAGCAAGAGATATTATCATTCTTTTTAATCGCTGCCCATCTAGACGGGGAAATAATGTAATATATATTTCTTCAGTTATTAATGTGATGGAAAATTTTTCATGTTAATTAATTTTCCGTTAAGTTATTCTATAAATTATTTCATTTCTCTCATCGTTAATTCCT
The DNA here is from genome assembly GCA_004365215.1 of Cuniculus paca. NCBI lineage: Eukaryota > Metazoa > Chordata > Mammalia > Rodentia > Cuniculidae > Cuniculus > Cuniculus paca. The sequence goes on along the minus strand of RJWT010022879.1, from coordinate 2,457 downwards.
TTCCACATGATTCCTAGGAGCTGTTTTTATATTAGAGGTACAGAAGTAGGTTAAGGCTCTACTTTCTGCCTTAGAATAGATGCCTACCCCCTAAGAAAAAATATACCTGGTGGTAGCAACAAGTTGTGGATGGAAGGGGTTCCCACTTTAAAACTGTCCTTGGCCTCTGTCTAGGACCAGATTGATATAACCCAGTAATTTTCTATTTGTATTACTGGCTCATTTCTTTTCTTCTCACAGCTAAGTCTTTACGTATATTTAATTCACATGCTTTTGAGCTTTAGTCAGTGCCAGACACATTGGAAATTCAAATTTTAAAAAATAGAAAACATGTTTCCTTCTCTCTAGAGGAGAGTGAACTCTAGTGTGGGAAAAGGCAAGCAAATCAACAATAATAGATCTGAAAGTAAACTGTCACAGGAGATCATGCGATTGATTATAGAATGTTTGAGGAGCGCATATTAATACATGTGAGAGATTCAGGGAGGTGGTTTGAGATTTGAAGATCGAGGAGGAATTTGTAGAACAATGAGTAGGAGGAGGCATGTCACATGTGAAGATGTCATGCAATCAGAAGACTCTAGCGAGGTAGGCGCCCCTGAAACAAGGACTTGGGAGAGGGAGGGGGTGTTGGCCTGTCAGTCCCCTGGGCTGGCCATTTGTGTACACAGTTCAGCGCAAAATAACCATTACCCACATTGACCATGCTTACTGTACACCAGGCAGAGCAGAGTGCTTTCTGAGCTCTAATCCTTCCAGTGTTAATATTTGTTAGTATTAAGCCCCACAATGTCAACTTTCCACTCCTGTAACAAAATACCTGAGAAAAGCAATTTAAAAGGGAGAAAGATTTATCTGGGCTCATAGGTTCAGAAGTTTCAGTCCATGGTCACTTGGCACAGTTGTTTCTGGGCCTGTATTGACACAGGACATCACGGCAGATAAGAGTATGGGGGAACAAAGCTGCTCACCTAATGACGGCTAGGAAACAAAAGAATAAAAGTGGAATTCCAGAGTCAGGGTCCCAGTGTACTCCTCAAGGATATGTCCCTAGTGGTTTCTCTCTAGTAGGCACCACCTTCCAATGGCCCCATCAGCTGGAGATCCAGCCTTCAACATGGAGCTTTTGGGGGACATTTCAGGTCCAAAGTGTGAGTCATGCTATCATCTCTACTTGTGGAGAAGATGAGTAATTCATGCAAAGTCATAGTGCCAGCAGGTGGTACAGCAGGCACTTTTTTCAAGGCACGTATGGGTTCTCTGTTGATTCAGTGAGCATGTACTGAGTACCCCCTTGTGCCTGCTCTCCAAAGAGTTTTCCATTTGGTTGGAGAAGGGAGAGAAGCCTGTATGGTAGATCTGAGCCCTTCAAGGAGTGGTGTGTTACTGATGACATCCAGCCACCCCCATTTATTTGCCTCTGTGGGTAGCTCTACCTCTCCTCTGGTTGGGAATTGGCAAAAGGGGAATAGGGAGGGCCAAGAAGACTTCCCTGCCCGCAGTGACTCGAGTGGGAAGTGTGAAAGGAGGGAGGGAATTCAGTATGATAAAGTGGACTCTAAGCTGAAGACCTTCAGTGCCTTTGGGAAACAGTTTCCTAGGTATAGGAAGGACAGCCCCTGGCAGGACTTCCCCTCTCCCCTTGCGCATTTCTCCACTAATGCTCTTTCTTTACTTTCAGGCCTTCCTAGAACGATACCTCAGCGCAGGCCCCACCTTGCAGTATGACAAGGATCGCTGGCTGTCTATGCAGTGGAGACTTATTAGTGACGAGGCTGTGACTAATGGGTTACGGGATGGAATTGTTTTCGTCCTTAAATGCTTGGACTTCAGCCTCATCATCAATGTGAAGAAAATTCCATTCATCATACTCTCTGAAGAGTTTATAGACCCCAAGTCTCACAAGTTTGTCCTTCGCTTACAGTCTGAGACATCAGTTTAAAAGTTCTATATTTGAGGCTTTATTAAAAAAAAAAAAGAAGAATATATATATAGAGATATATATGTTCAGAGGGGTGTCTTTTTTTAAAAATTTTTTATTCTTCATTGCTGACTGAAGCTGGCAGATGACAGACCAGTATCCTTTGACCATCTGCACTTTATTTGGAAGGAAGCAAGGGGTATCCACCTCGACAAAAAGTGACTGGTGGCATCTGACTTTCTTGGATGGGACTTCTGGAGAAGCCGACGCTGTAAACCAAAGTGGAGCTGCTGAGTCCTTGGGAGCCTTGCCTTACAACTTAGTCCCTGACTCCCAGGCAGTCCCATATCCTGCACTGCTTCTGGTCAACCACGTTGAAGATTCTAGGGGACCATCTCTCTCCTGTTTCAGGAACCCAGACACTGCACCTCTATACGTGTGTCATTGTCTGCATTACCACATTACCCATGGCAGTTGGAGCTGTTTAGGAGAAGCCTGCCTTCCTCTTTGTTCTTTGTTGCCTTAGTTTCCTCAGA
>RJWT010022878.1:0-17018 GCA_004365215.1 Cuniculus paca | reverse complement strand
AATGAACAACATTCTACAGTGGTAAGGGCATGTCCTCTACTCCCTAGGATGTAGAACTGCTGAGTTACTTAGTTAAGCTTGTAGATTTCTCAAATTGACACAATGTACAAGTCATAACAGTGTAGAAAGTTAGGAGACTATGTCAAGACTGGACACATGAAAGGTTTGACCAACCAATGGAAACCCAGTTCTCTTTAAAAAAATGAGTGCATTAAAAAAGATGGATCAGAATCAACCAATCTAGAGACTGATCAAAGACTTGCAAAAACCTGAAAAGTGCTTATTTAAGGAACTGGGGAGAAATGTGCACTATTCAACTCAATAATTCTGAGTCTTTCAGGAAGTACTACCCCTCTGGGTACAGTAGGGGGTCTGCTCCATGCTTTGTTATAATGAGATCTCAGGGTGCTGTACGGCTCAGCTCCACACTTGATTTCAACAGAATCCTTGGATTCTCCAAGTAGGTCTCTGAACCTTTCCCTGCAAGGAGTTTTACCTGGGTTTAGATCAAGGAGACTAGGAAAAAAATACATTACATAGAACCCCAATAATGGAATTTAAAATAAAAAAGTGGCAGAAGGTAGGATGTTCTTCTGTGCAGAATCTTAAAATTGAAAGAAATATACTTTATAACATTTTGATTTTAATCTTTCCTCCTACATTAATTATATCCTAAGAGTTTTCTTATGAGTATATACTATGTAATCCTTGAAGATTCATTCAAACCTGAAATTTTTTATGAATGATCACCAAATTGCAATAGACCTTAATATAATAATTTTGCAAATTTTATAAGGTACTTCATATGCTAATAAATCCTTGCACATACAGAATCTCATAATTCTCATGAAAGTTTTATGAGGAAAGTTACATTCATTTTCAAGGTGAGTAAAATAAGGTGGAAAGAGGTAAAGCCATAGTTGTTGAAGGTGTCCAAGTGAGAGAATATGATGATCAGTCATACTTGCTTCCTTGTTCTCTCTCTCTCTTCTTCTTCTTTTTTATTTTTAAATGTTTTAAGACAAGATTTAAGAAAGATACAAACAAAGCCATCACCTTAGTCAAAACATAAGACATTATCAGAGTCCCGGGAGCCTCATTGGTGTCATCTATCAATTGTCATCCCCTTACTCTCATGAAAGGTCACTAAAACCTTTATATATATATCACAATACCTCCTTCACTTTGTATTTTACCATAATCTTTCATTCCCCCAGACTCTGAGTGCATTTGTTCTTCCTACACATAGACTCACTATGCGTGTGTCTTGCGTGCACAAAGACACACAGATGATTTCAACTTATAATGGCTTGACCTAATGATTCTTAATTTAACAATAATATAAAAAAATATGCATTCAGTAGAAACCACACTTTGAACTTTGAATTTACATCTTTTGCTGGGCTAGCATTATGGAATAGGATACTCTCTTGTGATGCTGAGCAGCAGCAGTAAGTCCTAACTCCCTCTGCCACATGATCATGTGGAGAATAGCTGATGTTCCCCCATGTACTGTGTTGCTAGCTAGGATGTTGAGCAAATTCTGTGTGCTAAATGCATTTGTGACTTACAATATTTTTAGTTTGTGGTGGGTTTGTGGAGAGAAAGATGCTATAACCACTTCATAAGTCTAGAGACATCTGTATTTAGATATAAACTAAACTCCCGTGTGTGTGTACACATATATTTAGGTTGACTGACATTTGTCAGACTATCCTTTAACCATAGTTTAGGTACAGCTGAGGCTTGTACATTTTTCTTGCTATATATTGTGTACTAGTATATGTAGTATATAATTAGACCACAATTTATGAATCTGTTCTGTTATTGATGGATATTTGGTTTGTTTCTAGTTTTTTTCTAATAATGTGACTGCAAACACATTTATATATGTCTCATGGTGCATCTGTGCAGACATTTATATTTAATGTACATTTAGAAGTAGAACACTGAGTTATTAAATGCCAGGTGTGGTGATGCAGGCCTGTAATCCCAGCACTCGGGAGGCTGAGGCAGGAGGATCATCATGAGTTCAAAACCAGCCTGAGCTACAAAGTGAGCTCAAGACCAGCCTGAACGGCATAGTGAGACCCTGTCTCAAAAAAGGCAAAAATAAATAAATAAATAAATAAATAAATAATAATCACATCTTTAACTTGGTAGAAAAATATCAATCCATTTGTATTTCCATTTTTGTGAAATGCCAGTACCAACTGCTTGTTCATTTGTCTATTTATTTGTGTTTTTCCTATTGATTCGTAGGAATGTCCTAGTCAGCTCAGATGCTATAGCAAAATACCAGAAGTTCGTGGCTTACTATAGCAGACTGTTAATTTTTACAGTTCTGGGGGTCAGGAAGTCCAAGATCAAGGTGCCAGCTGATTCAGTGAGAGCTCTGTTCTTCACTTGGCAGACAGAACAAGAGAGAGGGGAGTGGAGAGAGCACAGAAATAGGACACAGAGTTGAAGCTCCCTAGTAAAGTAAAGCCTTAGAAGTTAAGCAGAGGAACTCACAGTTTTATTTTGACAAAAATGCAGGTTATGAGAAATATTTAGCCTGACTGGGGGGATGTGTGTTATGTGCTTACCACAAAGCTGCACAATGGGGTATGTTGCACCTTAACCACAGGCATGCAGAGTGGAAGATGATTGGAGTTGCTCAATTTAATACATGAAAATATAAGTGGTCCAGTTAAATTCAAATTCAGCAAGCGATGATATATTGTACAAGTATGTGTTCAGTCATAGTTGAGCCTGACATGTCATTCATTATTTTTTTGAAATTCAGATTTAAGTAGGACTATTACCTTTTTATCTTACAATCCTAGAGGTGGTGCTTCTGTAAAGGAAACTGATGCTACCACAACTGGTGAATTAGACTATAATTAAAAGATGCAAACGTCTATAAGCATAGGTGACAGAAGAAACCAGCAGAGTCATCCTTCAGTCTCCAAGCACAATTGGTTCCTCACGGATAGCAAAATCTGTGGATCCTCAAGTCCCTTATTTAAAATGGTGTGGTATCTGCATATAAACTGTGTTCATCCTCCACTATACTTTGCATCATCTCTAGATTGTTTATATTGGCTAATCTGATACAAATACTATGTATAAAATTGTGGTATTATATTAAGTAATAATAGCACACACAAAAAAAGTCTGTCCGCTTTCAAGACAGAAACAAATTTTTTCAAATATTTTCAGTCCAAGATGTGTCGGATCTGAGGATGTGCAACCAGTATTTTGCAATACCTATGGATAATGAAGGACAATTATATATTACTTTGTCCCTTTGAAACTACCATCTGAAGTACTGAAGACAGTCTAAAAGAACTCCATTTTGCCAAAGTAATACATGTATAATTGGCTCATGGTATCCACAGGTACTGAAAAATACTGGTTCTGTATCCACAAATTCAACAATACTTGAATTTAAAATATTTTTTTAAAAATTGTGTCACATGATCCAACCTGCAAAGTTAAATCCTGTGCTTACATAATGGCTGAAAGGAAAAAAAATTTCACAAGATTTGTGACTGCAGCATACTTTCACACTGTGTCTGCAACAAAGGTATTTTGCAGGAGGACAAAATGTGCCAAGTGAAGTAAACTATAAAGTAAATATGTGTCCATATGTGTGTATATATAAATTCTTTACAGAAATATTTATTCTTGCTTATTTCTTATGGGAATATAAATGTGATTTTAAGAAGCAGCTATTTTGCAAATTATAAATCTTCCATTTGGCCGATTCCTGGTCTCAACCAAAAATGTATTTTCTCCAGTATTCAGAGCCCTCCCTTGAGTAACTTCTTTCTCTGTTCCCAAGATACACCTATACCTCTCTAAGCTGAAGTGTGTGCTTCAGAAATCAGATGGGAGCAGCTAAGAGGAGGATGACAGATGCCCCACATGATATCAAGGAATCTGTTTTCTATTCCTGAGAAATTAACCATGCTTCTGGTGACTGTCAGTGTTCTGTAGATCATCCACACCCTCCTCTCCTTTTTCTCTTTCCCTTTCTTCCTTCTCACACCTGTGTCTGTGAAACAACCTTAAGATCTTTTTACAAAAGCAAAGCATAGCAGCTGGGGGTTGTTTGTTTCCCATACCTTCTGGCAACTGCTGCTCCACAAATGTCCAATTTGCACTTCCCCTGGGCCTGTCTACCGGGAATTTTCTGCTGTTCATTGCCATATTTGTGGGCATTTCTTGACTCTATGTGGGTGTGATATGGGGGGTTTTTTGCGGGGCTGATGTGCTCCTTAGTTTCTGAGTTTAGCCCATATCACCTGTAATGGAGAGAACCCTTTTGGAGATACAGTGGAAACATTCCAGCCTTTCTAACAAGAGGATAGAGAGGTGCACATCAGAAGCAGTCATTTGCTACAAAGGAAACAGCCAACATCTTATTTGCATCTGTGCATATCAACAATGCAATTAGAATAAACTTCTTAGAGAATTAAATTGAGATAGTAATCAAAGAATTGTGCTGTGCATTTTAATGCGATTGTGGAGAAGTAAATGATTTGGTATTGCTCTATTCACCCACTTTAGAAAAAAACGCCCTGGGACTTTTAAATGATAAGTCCCTCAAATTTCACTGGTACTAGGGAATTGATGAAAGCAAAAATGACTTGCTTAAGATTCAAGTAGCTCAGAGGCTCAGCATATTAAATTCCCCATCATAGTGATTCCTCTTACAAAGTACAGGAAAGTAGGATGCACAATGAGGTTTTGCCTGATACATGGGAATTCTAGGCCTCAAAGCTGGAGTAATTAAGAAAAAGCACTTCTATCTTCCAAACAGAAGTAATAGGTAGCCACATGCTGGATTTTCTCAATGTTAACAGACCTCATGTTAAATAATCAGCATCTGTTATGCCCACCATGCAGCTCCATTCGAAGGAAAATGAAAAGGCCATCTGATGTTACAATCATCACAGTTATGCACATCCCTCCACCCCAGCCAAATTTGAGCTAGGAGAGTTGCACAGACTGGGAGACAGATATAAAGGTAGACAGGAAACCACCTGTCTGGCTGAGCCCCCATACCATAGTTGTTACTATGAGCCAGGAAACAAGGACTGTGAGTGGTAGGTATCCTCAAGTACACAGGTTGGTGCTCGCTTTCAAGATGGTGGATTAAAGAGATCTGAGATTGGCTGAAGCTACCCATGAAAGCAAAGGCTGCAACAGGGAGACTTCTGCATGGTGCTAGTTGGCTTGATGGAGGGTGCCTGTCACACTGGCTCAATGAAGAGGTCAGGAAGCATTAGCCAATACTAGCACAAGGCTAGGAAACAGGAGCTCCCAATGGTCTTCCAGAGAGGGCATCACCCACATTGGTGTGTATTAAGGGTATTGGGATGTGAGTTACTTAGAAATGAGACAGCATAGACGTAGACATTTCTCTTATGAAGAAAAATGTTTATTATACTAACAAATCCCTAGAAACAGGAAGTATAACTGCTGTGCAGGGGAAGATGTACAAGCATTTGTCAGGAGGCAGAAAAACCCAGGGGATTCAAGCAAGGGTCTGTGGCATGTGTGTGCACGCATGTGTTACTGAGGATTGAACCTAGGACTTTCATTCTGAGCTGCATCTCCAGCCCTTTTGTTTTTTCTTTTAAGACAAGGTCTCTTGAAATTCCTTAAATTGCCCAGATGGAGGCTTGAATTTAAGATACTCCTGTCTCAGCCTTCCAGAGTGCTGGGATTACAGCAAGCCTGGTAGAACAAAAGTCTTTACTGTGATTTCCATGTGAAGATACAGGAAAAATATAGTAAAAATAGACTGAGGCGCACTTGTTAACACACTATATTGACTCTGCCTTCATAGCATCCGGGTCTCAGCTCCAAAAGAAAGTTGGCATTTTGATGCCTGCCGTCCTGGGAGTGGTGATGGTGAACCATGATTAATCAAGAGTAACTGCAGCAGCACCAGCGATGAACGCAGGGAGGAACAAACTCCCCTTCAAATCACTCTCCACAGATGAAGGGCGAGGACTGGAGCGGCAAATGTGTGACTAAACGTGCAGGGGAAGGAAGGCTCCTGCTCTGGAAATTGCATCTGGAACAGCAATTTTCAAAATTACTGAGTTTGTTTATTTAAAACCAAATACAACTTTCTAGTAGTCTTCACAAATTCACTTCATTTAAAGACTCAGAGAATTATCTGTCCTTCTAGTTCTTACTATGTTTTACTTATCATTTTAGTTCTCGTTGTTTAGCAGCTAATGTCTTGCTAAACTGCTTTTCCTTTTGTAATGATAGGAGGGTGATACTTCTCTCTGAGCTTTTACACGTGCAAATATCTGTCTTCACAGGCAAAATTTCACCTGGGTTTTGATTTGAATCAGGGCTGTTAATATAGCTGTCAATATGGCTACATTTGTGCTGCAATTTAGTCCTGCAAAGATGGAAGATCAGAGACTATTCCTAACGTTGTTACTTTTTATATAATCTACTTTTCTAATTTGACTCATAGAAGTTTTTTTTTCTTTATCCTTTTAATTAAAAAAACCCTCATCTATGTCTTGAAGTGAGTCGATGCTTATTGATTTGGTCTGATGCATGATGAAACATTTGGATAGCTTGCTCATATTTCTTTTATCAGGCACATTTTCTCCTATTATAATTTATTATTGCTTTTATTTTTTCTCTTGTTCTTAATTGAAAAATTCTGGTCCTCTTTAGGTGACCTCTTTCTATTTTGATCTATCTTTCCCTCTTGTAGGTTTTAGTTTTTATTAGTTAGCTGTGTGTTTAGATACAGATAACAGACTATTTAACAAACAGATTAAACAAATAAGATTGTTTCATCCAGGAAGAAAGTGAGAGATTGCACCAGGACTAGTGTAGTAGTTATAAAATGACACCAAAATACTAGTTTCTTTCTATCTCTTTTGTCTGCTAGCCTGAGTAGTTTGTATTGTTGCTAGTTTTCAGACTGGTTGTTTTCTGGGTGTGGTGGCACATGGCTGGAGTACTACCAATAAGAAGGCTGAGACAGGAGGATCACCATGAGTTCAAGGCCAGGCTGGGCTATACCGTACAGTGAGTTCAAGGCCAGCCTGAACTACAAAACAAGGCCCTGTGTTGAGAAAACAAACAAACGAACAAAAAAAAACAGAAGTTTGCAAGGTACCGGAGAAAAAAGGAGAAGCAGGTTTTCTCTTAGTGGTGTTTTGCTTTTCTGTTTGCAAAGAAGGTAACCAGAGAATCACCTCTGTACACCATTGGCCAGAGAAATTGTTACTGAATAGAGACATGGGTTGTGGTAGGAGGCAAAGCAGTGTCTATAGTGTCTGTCTGCAGGAATAAATTCTCAATACAGAGGGCACAGCACAGGCGGAACAGCAAAGGACAGAGACCAGCCTTCATTTCACCTCTCCCTTTCTCTGCCTTCAGTACCTTAAGTGTGTTTTCAATTGAGCATTGTAATCTTTGAATAGCAGAAAAAGATGTGTCAAATCTCGTCATCTTTGAGCACCCTGGAAAACACACAGTATCATTTGCATGCTCCCTATATCTTTAAGCCAGGGCAGTGAGGTAAAGCCCTTCTTTTGCAGTACCTGTTCAGTTTCATGGTTTTATTACAGGGAGCATAATGTCCATGGGACATTAGCAAATCAGTTCCAAAAGGCTTCGAGAGAGAGGGAGGGAGAGAGAGACTAATTAATTCTGTATCCAAGAAATTTTCTCTCAGACTCTAATAAATTGCTGACTGTAAGCTTTAGCTTCTAGTATGATGAAGTTTTATGTGTCTTTGTGTGTGTGTGTGTGTGTGTGTGTGTGTTCGTGCACTGTCATGAATATTTGAATTGAGACCTATGGGAGGCCTTTATTCAGGAACTGGAGATAATAGGCTGATAACCTATTATCCCTGACAGTGTTTATCCCTGATGGTTACACAAGCTATAGCAGTTAATTGGTCAACTCTCAGTGAGCCACTGGATGTGGGGGCCATCGCAGTGACACTTGCTTCTGGACCAGCATGATGCTGGTGATACGGGAGAAATAAATGTAACTCCCAACTTGCTGGGTGTCAGGTATACTGAGTTTCAAATCTTCAAAGTCAAAGAATGAACTCCAAGAAACAATGGATGTTAAGAGTAGAAAAATTTTATTGAGAGACAGGAGAGGACCCAAAAGTGAGTTGCCAGTGAACCCACTTCTCAAAGGAAGTTTCATAGAACAAAATCATGAGGTGAGTACAATGTGTGTCAAAACTGTGATCAACCAATAAGATTACAAATATAGCTGCTTAGGTGATATTGACCTGATGAGGAAGCAGGTCATATAGCAAGAGTACGTAGAAAGAACAAAGATCTTTAGGAAGGGGTGGATGGGAGTTTTAGTCACCTACTGAGGTGACTGATGTGTATCTAGACTTTATTGGACCAGCTGATCACAATTCCCTAGGGAGGCACGTAGGCCTGGTCATTCCATCTTTATTTTGTGGCCTGGCCTTCAACAGGTGCACCTTCAGCCACAGTTGTAATGTGATCCCATCCTCTGCATTGACTCCCTTGAGGGCCCAGCCCTGTGTGACTGCCTAGAATATGTCTATGTAACTTAGCTATCTATAATACTAGAGGAACTGATACTGGCAGAACTACCACTCAGTTTGGGTTAGAAAGAGGGGGATGCATAGAGGAATTCAAGGTTCCCCTGTTCTACATTTAAGAGACTTTGTAAAACAATGAGCAATGAATTTGACCTGTGGATAAATGAGTCATGTTGTGTATGACAATCCTCTTTCCATTTGCCACTGATAAGAAAAGAGAAAAAATAATTCACAAAACAAAAATAATGTGAAATTATTAGGCAAACAATAAGAAAAACTGTACAAAATGTTATGGATCACAGTAATTACTAATTTTTCAGGAAAGCATACCATGCATTTAATACACAAAGAACCCTTCTAAGAGTGCAGCATCTTTCAGTTCCAAGAAACTGCTTAAGGGTTGTCATTAAAGATCCAATATTCAAGGTGTGCTGCATGGAACAATGAATGGTGCCATTTGATAGCAATAGGGAAGATTCAGGGTAGGTAGAGATGGTGGCTTCATTTAGCTGGATTTAATGTCAGGTCTGCATGAGAGGTGATGTGGAAACCCCTTGCAAATCTCTGTGTACAATCTGATATAAATATCTCTTGTATCTGGTCAGAAGAGGGACTAGAGAAACTGTGATAGTCTCCTATCTCTTTTCCATCCATAATGCATGGTAAAAGTACAGCTGTAGTGGTAACACAAACTAAAGAGGCACACTAAGGTTCACCGAATGTGAATAACTGGATACTATATGCCAGACACTGGCCAAAAGAATATACATAACTACTCATAAAAGAGACAAAAAAATCTGGAGAGATACCATTATACCTATTATACAGGGAGAAAAGAACACTAAAAGCTCAAAGACTATCATTAATTTGCCCTAAAATAAATAGGTAGATATAAATGAATAGATACCTAGACAAATGCATTGATAGATACATAAACATAAACACATATACAGCAAGAATAAATGAAATGGTAGTGTATGTATGACAGTTACAATGGAAAACTAAACTATAATGCTAGCAAAAACTAGAATCAAAGAAACTAAGAACAAACATGGTGTAAAGTATTACAATGACAGATTTATTAGAGACTCACATTAGACCCCTGAAAATATACTCAAAGTCTTAAAAAATTATTTCTTTTCTTTTGGTTTCTTTTCTTTCTCTCTTTCTACTTTTTCTCCTGACTCTACATCATTCAACCTTGATGATGGATGAATGAAACAGAAGGGATGCCACAGCACCCTGCGCATTGTGGCTGTGATTCAGGAAATTGCTTCTGTAAGTGGTAGTCAAGCCACTGCATATTCTCCTGTGTAACTCTATCAGACCACATTTTGTTTCTCAATAGCAATATCCAAGTTTCTAAAATATCAAACACCCTCTGTATTCAAGAAGCAAATATCTGATCTAAAACTTAACACAAATAATGGCTGAATCAGATATCCTTGGGAAGCAATTATTTTCAGCTAGCCATAGTTATTTTGATTACATGGACATCTAGGTTCCCTCTTTGCTGTGTTTGGCTTCAAAAGAGAGATGATAGGACCAAAAGGAAAATGTAGTGTTGGTTTCATGATAATGTAAAAGAGATTTTAGCAATCCAGGAAAGAGAATGAAGCCAGAATTATTTTAGCATCTTATACCTACCCAGAAGATAGTGAAGATGTCATCACTTGTTTTAATAACTGAAGAGAAGCTCTAGTTTTTTATTCTTTTGTTTCATTTTTCTTTTATGTTTTGCCAGGGAACAATGATTTACAAACATTATCAATACCTACAATGAATCTAGATACTTCAAGGACATCTAATAGTCAGAAATTTCAAAATATTCTAATTTTTTTTCTATCAAGTGAATTTAATAATCTTCTGTGACCCACAGCCCTAGGGAATAAACTCTTGCACTATTCTAAACAGTAAAATATGGTGAAGAATGGTTTTAAAAAGCTACACAAATTAGATACACACTTAATTTTTATTACAAAACTCTGACACAGGTTTTTAATTTCCAAAACCCGGACTGGGAATTCCTCTGTATATCCCCTATATCATCTACTGAGCCACCGTTTTCCCGTCTCATTTTCTCTTTCCTTCTCTCTGCTCACACATCATTTCTCTCCATGCGCTTTCTCTCTCAGTCTTTCCATTCTTCTCATTATGTACTTTTTTCCCTCCCTTTTAGTCTGCTGTGATTCATCCTTTACTGTCACTTTAATGAACAGACTATTACATGTTACCTACATATGATTTATCTATATTTAAAGCACTGGTTTTATTTATGAATTAACATCTTATTCTCATTTTTATTTTAAATATTAGGTGAGTTGCAAATCTTATCTTTCTACTGAAGCAAAAGAATTTGTCTGAATGTGTAAGAGAGAGAGAACCTAACGACTCTGTTTGGATTTTTTTCCAGCCTATCTATATAAATTCTTATTGGCCCATTTCCCAAGGAAAGTGAGAAAATGGGCTAGGGCAAAAGAAGGAAGAAAAGAAAGTGGAGGAGAAAGAGTGGAGGAAGACAAAGAGAAAGATTGGAACTTTTATTCTTACATTAGAACTCACTAAAATATCATCTGCATCTTATACCAGTATTGTAAACATATGCTAGATTTAGGCAGATCTGGACAGTGCACAGTCTTCTTACCACTGATTAATCACTAATGATGGCCTTATCTATGTTTTCAGATTTTCTCTCCATTTGAAATCTCCCATCTTTATTTTTGATCTTTTGTGCTTAGATTTAAGAATATTTTTATTTACTTTATGATTTAAATTATACCATAAGCCACCATGAATCTGAACTGTGAGGAACATAAATCAACAGGATATGTGTTTAATACATGTATTGAGATTAAACAGTACTTGATGCATTAATCCTAATTTCTCAAAAAACGGTAAAGTTTCAATTCATGTTCTAATGAAAAAGCAATCATATTACAATGAGAGTAGATGCATTTTTTAATTTTTAAAAACAAAAGCTTGAAAACAATACAGAATTTCAAAATAAAATAATAGGAAATTAACACTAGTTAATATATTGTATATTATCTTCAAAGTAGTTGTTCAGATTATTAGATTTAGGCATAAAAAAATGAACAAGCAATTAAACCATGAAAGCACAACCTGTTCTTTTTGATGAACTAACAGAAATTAATAGCATAGTTATCTACCTCATACCTCTTTCTTTTCTCCTTTCCCCTATCCCAGTTGCTCTTTCCTTTTGAGCACTTTCTTTCCCTTTCATTTTCACAATATCTGTTGTACATTTTGTACTGTATTTACTCTTTCAGTGTTTTTTTTCACACAAGGGAGATAATATATTTACACATATGAGTCTGATTTACTTCACTTAAAAGTGTAGTCTCAAGTTTCATCCATTGACCCATAAAAGTCTCAAGTTTATCTTTCTTTTTAGCTGAGTAATACTCCATTGTATAAAATACCACATCTTTTTATCCATTCTGGGGTAGATGGGCATTTGAGTTGTTTCCAAGATTTAGCTGCTATAAACATAGGTGTATATATACCATTGTGGCATGATGTTTTCAATTCTTCTGGGAAAATACCCAGAAGGGCAATAGCTGGATTACAGGCGACCTCCAATCCTAGTTTTTTGAGGAATCTTCACACTGATTTCCACAGTGGTTGTACCAGTTTACACTGCCACCAACAATGGAGAAGGGTTCCTTTTTCCCCACAGCCCCGCCAACATTTGTTATTGGTTGATTTCTTGATGATAGGTATTCTTTCTAGGGTGAGATGGATTCTCTGTTATTTTAATTTACATTTCTTGAATGAACAGTGATGCTGAACATTTCTTCATGTGTTTATTTACTATTTTTCATCTGAGACGTGCATATTCATCTCAGATGCCCATTTTTTAATTGGGTTTTTGAAATCGAGGGGCCTGATTTTTTTCAATCCTTTATATGTTCTAGATATAAATCCTTCGTCTGAGGAACAGTTGGCTAAAATTTTCTCCTATTCTATGGGTTTTCTTTCCACTCTGCTGGTGATTTCTTTTGAAGTGCAAAAACACTTTAATAAGGTGAAATCCCAGTTGTTTATTCTTTGAAGTACTTCTCGT
Organism: Cuniculus paca; assembly: GCA_004365215.1. NCBI lineage: Eukaryota > Metazoa > Chordata > Mammalia > Rodentia > Cuniculidae > Cuniculus > Cuniculus paca. The sequence goes on along the minus strand of RJWT010022878.1, from coordinate 4,359 downwards.
GCATTTTGTTCATGAACTGTTTGCCTACCCCTGTGTCTTCAAGATTTCTACCTAACTTGTCTTCCAGTAGATTTAGTGTTTCTGTTTTAATATTTAGATCTCTGATCCATTTTGACTTTAGTTTAGTGCATGGTGATAGACTTGGGCCTAGTTTTAGTCTCTGGCATGTGGAAAGCCAATTTTTCCAGCACTGTTTATTAAAGGGGCTATCTTTCTTCTAGTGAATATGGTTGGCCCCTTTGTCAAAAATAAGGTGGCTGAGTGTCATTGTAGTTGTATCTGCATCTTCTAACCTGTTTCACTGATCCTCTAGTCTTTTTTTTTTTGCAAGTACCATGCTGATTTTATCACAGTAACTTTTGAGTATAATTTCAAATCAAGGATTGCAATGCCTCCTGACTTGTCTTTCTTGCCCAGAATTGCCTTTGCTATTCTAGATCTCTTCCATTTCCAAATGAATTTTAGGAATGTTTTCTCTAGATCTTTGAGGTATGCTAATGGTATTTTGATCAGGACTGCATTAAATCTATATAACAATTTTGGGAGTATGATCATTTTCACGATATTGGTTCTCCCTATCTAAGAGCAAAAGATATCTTCATTTTTTGATATCATCTTCAATCTCCTTTTTCAGAGTACTATACTTTTCAACATATAGATCTTTTCCATCCTTTGTTAGATCGATTCCTAAGTATTTCATTTTTTTTTTTGGATGCTATTGTGAAAGGTGTTATTTCCATAATTTCTCTCTCAGTGAGTTTGTTGTGAGTACACAAGAATGCTATTGGCTTTTGAGTGTTGAATTTGTATTGAGCTATATGGCTGAATTTGCTTATTAACTCTAGTAGTCTTCTGGTGGAATTTTGGGGGTCTTCTATGTAGAGTATCATGTCATCAGCAAATAATGATAATTTTACTTCTTTCTTTCCTATCCTTATTCCTTTTATTTCTCTCTTGTCTAATTGTTTTGGTTAACATTTCCAGAGCTATATTGAATAGGAGTGGTGATAGTGGACATCCTTGTCTTGTTCCTGATTTTAGAGTAAAGGATTTCAGTATTTGTCCATTTAGTATGATATTAGCTGTTGGTTTGTCATAGATAGCTTTTATCAGATTGAGGTAGAGACCATCTATTCTGATTTTCTGTAAGGTTTTTATCATGAATGAGTGTTAGACTTTATCAAAAGCCTTTTCTGCATCCATTGAGATGATTATGTGATTTTTGTCTTTGGCTCTATTGACATGGTGTATTACACATTGATTTGTGTATGTTGAACAAACCCTGCCTTCCTGGAATGAATCCTGCTTGGTCATGGTATATAGTCTTCTTGATGATTTGCTACATTCTGTTTGCTAGTATCTTATTGAGGATTTTGGCATCTATGTTCATTAGGGAGATAGACCTAGTTCTCCTTTTTGATTGGGTATTTCTCTGGTTCTGGTATCAGACTAATACTTGCCTCCAAGAATGAGTTAGGGAGAATTGCTTCCCTTTCAGTTTTGTTAAAGAGTTTGAGGAGTATTGGCATTAAATCTTGTCTAAATTTCTTGTAGAATTCACCTGTGAATCCATCAGGACCTGGGCTTTTCTTTGTTGGTAAGTTTTTAATTACTTTTTTAATTTCAGTAACTGATATTGGGTTATTCAAAATTTTTATATCTTCTTGATTCAGCTTTGGTACTTCATATGTTTCTAGAAATCTGTCCATTTATTCTGTGTTTTCCAGCCTATGTGAGTAAAGATTTTCAAAGTAGGTATTCATGATCTCCTGAATTTCCTCAAGATCTGTAGTAATTTTACCCATTTCATACCTCATTGAATGAATTCGAGCTTTTTCTTTCCTTTTCTTGATAATGTTTGTTAATGAATCAAAGAATCAACTCTTTGAGTCATTAATTCTTTGTAGTGTTTTCTTAGTATCAATTGCATTAATTTCTGCTCTGATATTTATTATTTCTTCCCTTCTATGAGCTTTGGTCTTCACTTACTCTTCTTTGTCCAGAACCTTGAGGTGCAGCATTAGCTTGTTTATTTGTATTCATTCTGTTTTTCTGGATGTGAGACTTCATTGCTATGTATTTCCCTCTTTGGTCCACTTTCATTGCATCCCACAGGTTCCAGTATGTTGTATCTGCATTTTCTTTGAGTTGTAGACATTGTTCAATTTCTTTTTTAATTTCATCTGTGACCCATTGTTTATTCAGGATGTTGCTATTTAATTTCCTTGTGTTTATGGAGATTTTGCAGTTTCTCTTGCCATTAATTTGCAATTTCAGTGCACTATGGTCAGATAATATGCATGGAAAAATTTCTGTTCCTCTGTATGTTCTATGGGCTAATGTGTGGTCTATTTCACAGAGCATACCATATGCAGCAAAGAAGAATGTATCTCCTAATGTTGTTGGGTGGAACACTCTGTAAACATCTAGCAAGCCCATTTATTCACAGTTCTGGTATTTCTTTGCTGACTTTTTGTCTAGTTGATCTATCTCTTTGTGAAAATGGTGTATTAAGGTCCCCCATTACAATTGTGTTGTTGCATATTTGACTTTTCATATCTGTTAGTATTTGTCTTATATAGTTGGGTGCTCCCATATTTGGTGCACATATATTTATGATTGTTATTTCTTCCTCTTGCATTTTTCCCCTAACAAGTATGTGATGATCTATTTTATCTCTCTTGATCATTTTTGGTTTCAAGTTCATATTTTTTGCAAACAATAGCTACCCCTGCTTTTTTCTGGGTTCCTGTCACATAGAATATTGTTTTTCATCCTTTGACTTTCAGTCTATGAATTTCTTTTTGAGTTACATGTATTTCTTGTATGCAGCATATTGTTAGATCTTGTTTCTTCATCAATTCTGCTAATCTATTTCTTTTAATTAGTGAATTGAGACCATTTACATTGATGGTTATCACTGATATGTATTGGTTTATCTTCATCAGGTTGTTTTGCTGTTGTTGGTTCCCTGCTTTTCCCCTTTGTTGAATTGCTTGCCCTGCCTGGTGATTTGTTTTCTGTTGGTGTTCTGGGAATTGTGGTCATTTTTATCTCTGTCTAGAATATCTTTCAGTACTCTTTCTAGGGTTGGTTTGGTGAACATGAATTTCTTCAGTTGATCTTTGTCATGGAAATGTCTTATTTCTCCATCAATTTTGAAAGATAGTTTCACAGGGTATATCAATCTGGGTTGAAAGTTGTTTCCTTTCAGAGCTTGAAATACTTCACTCCAAGGTCCTCTTGACTTAAGGGTTTGTGTTGAGAAGTTGGCCACGATTCTAATGGGCTTTCCTTGATAGGTCATCTGTTTCTTTTCTCTAACTGCTTTTAGTATTCTGTTTTTATCCTGAATTTCTGGGATCTTTATTATATGTCTGGGTGTAGATTTATTTTGGTTTTGACTGTTTGGAGTTCTATGTGCCTCACTTATCTATAGTTCAGATTCTTTTCACATGCTTGGAGAAATTTCTGCTATTACTTCTTCAAATAGTTTATTAATGTCATTTGTATTATCTCATGCATTTTCATAGACACCCATCAGTATTATATTGTTTTTCTTTGTATCATCTTGGAGCCGTTGAATTGTTATTTCATGGTCCCTTGTTATTTTTAAAAGTTCTTCCCTCTCCTCACCACTAGCTGCAATCCTGTCTTCAAAGTCTGAAAGTCTATCTTCAGTTTTGTTCAAGTGGTTTTGTCAGCTTTCAATGGAACTTTTAATTTTTTGGATATCTCTTTGAATTTGTTTCATGCATTCTATTGCTTTCCTATATTGTTCATTCAACATTTCCATCATTTTCCCATGCTCCTGTACTGTATATATATATATATATATATATATATATATATATATATATATATATCTTCTCTCACTATGCTGAGCCACTCCTTCATTAAGGTTCTCATTTCTTTCTTTACCTGAGAGATTATTTCTGATCTGATTTCCTCTATAACCTCATGGATTTGTTTCCTTACTTCATTTGCTATCATTTTAGAAATTTCAGGTGTGTGACTTCCAGTGTCCTCAATTTCAGTATCTCCTGTATTTGTACTAGATGAGCTGGGGGTTTGAGATTGCATTTTGCTTTTTTGTTTTGTCATTTTCACCTCTTGGTTAATATTCTGGTGTTTTCAATCCTGCTTGTCTTGACTGTCCATTGTGTGTGTCTTAGGGTCCCACTAGTGACTGATGTTCACTTAGTTGCTGGGTCCTACAGTGTGAGACCAAATGCATTTTATGTACTATTAGATAATTATCTACATTTTTAAAAAAATTTAGCAAATACCACTTCCTAAGTTTTAAAATATCATGTAATATTTTATATTATGTAAAATCTAATTTCTAATATTTTACAA
>RJWT010022877.1:0-17054 GCA_004365215.1 Cuniculus paca | reverse complement strand
AAAAAAGATCACTCAAGGTTTATACTGTCTGTTAGCAAGTCTAGATACTTATGCCCTTAACGTGGTGGCACCATCTTTAAAACATACATTTAAATATTAACCTTATCTATTTTCTGATGTGTACTACTATTAATACCAAGCATATTGAGCATCTATTGTTACACAGCAAACTACTTCAAAATTTGTGGTTTCAACACTAAATCAAAGATTATTTTTATTTATTCATAATCTAATTGGTCTGAAAATGGGCCTGAAATTTTGTCTGCTTTTTAAAGAATTTTTACTTTTTTAATTTTTTAAAAAAATTTTTGCAGGTTACTCTTGAGCTATTCATGAAGTGGCAGCAGTGGGGTACTTGATCTGTGTTGGAAGGTTTAAGATGACCTCAAATATCTGCCAGTTTGTGCACTTGGGCAAAGGATCTACGTCTTTGTCACTGAATTTGGCTACAACGAATTTAGAAAATAATGGCCGCTGTCTCATACAATCTCCTTTTGTGGCCAATTCCAGCCTAGTACTACACCAAGAAGGTGATTTAAGAAAATGTAGTTCCCACTTTGGTTGATGTAACAGATTTCTGCACAATCTATCCCTTATCCACTTGTTAGTAATATAGCCTTGTGTGTTTCTTAATAATATTCAATTTTGCAAGTAAGTACTATATTTGCAAAATCAGATTTGAAGTCTACTTAATACAACTCTTTTGCTTTTAACCACTAAAAAACAAGTTAAGCTCTTCCCAAAGTAGAAGGCGCAAAGCCCCATCTGCCTCTTTATCCCTTCGGTGGTGGCCATCCTAGCTGAATTACATTTTCCCTTTAGTATCGGATAACTTCAATTCTCAGATGTATAGTTAACTACTATTAATTTCATGTGTCAAGTAGGATGGTAATGGGATACAGAAAAAGAAAAAAAATTACTTATTTTACATCAAATAAGTAAACAAAGCAAAGAAATACCAAAGCAAAAATGAAACTGCATAGTCCACAGATTGGACAATGGTCAGATGAGCATTTGTTATTTCTTCCGCCATCGCATTTCACAGTCCTTTGGCTCTCAATAAGCACCTCAAAAGGACATGATCTTTGCCTTCTTTCTTTAAATTCCTATTCCTGATGGTCTAAATTGCATGTCATGCCATTTATATGAGGTCGTTAGGAGTCCCTTAAATTTTATCATGGACATGCTGGGATCATGAAAAGCACCTAGGGAGGTTCCTATGTTACAGATGTACTCCTCCCGGAGCTCTGGCATACTATCACCCAGTACTACTCTTTAGTAAGGCTCAGTCACCGCAGGCTGTTTAGCAGCCTCATTTTGTGTGTGTTTGTGTAGTTTCAGTGCGTGAAGAGCCCAGTGTGTCCAAGTGCCATCTCTGTTTCCACTTTAATGCTGTTGTAGCTGCAGTCTTTGGTGGAACATTATCCGTTGCAAAATGACAAGCTGAGCTCAAAGTTGTTGCATAAGAAGACACAGTTTTTACTGGTTCCTTAGAACTTAGAGTGAGAAAAGTCACTTTCTTTTCACCAATTGAACATACAGAACCAAGAGTCAAAAAAAGAAAAGTAGATTAAGGAATAACTCCCGGGTTACAAAATGTGGCTTTAGTCAAAGAAAACTCACTGATTCTAGAATAAGGTGTCTGGCTGATTTCAGATTTGCTTGGAATCAATGATTTTTGTGTATTTTTGACTCTTACTTTAGTTTAAGTAAGTTTATTGGTACAATTTAAGTATATATAATGATCACATTTGTTATATGGAATTTGTACCTGTACATGATGTATCTTGATTTCCCTTTTTTCCCATTCTCCTCCCCCCTTTTCATCACCTCTTCCCCTCTTTATTCACAAAGCTTTGTTTCTATTTTATACTTCTTTTCTCATTTTTTCTTTCCCCATTCTTTTTCCCTCTCCTTCTTTAGTTCTCTTTTCCTCTTGAATGATTTCTGCCTGTTTCACAATATTTATTATATATTTTGGTTATTATTTACACTTTCAGTTTTTCACACTAGAGATTCTATGATAGTTACACGTGTGAGTCTGTTTTATTTCACTTAAGAGTATGATCTTAAGGTGCATCCATTTAGCTATAAATGTCTCTTTCCTTATGGATAAGTAGTACTCCATTGTATAAAAAATAGCCACATCTGTTTATTCATTCATCAGTTGATAGGCATTTAGGTTGTTTCCAAGATTTATCCATTGTAAACTGTGCTGATATAAACATAGGCATGCATATATTATTGTGGTATGATGTTTTCAATTCTTTTGGGAAGATATAGAGAAGGGAACAGTTAGATCAAATGGAACCTCCAGTCCAACTTTTTGGAGGAATCGCCGCACTGATATCCACAGTGGTTGCACCAGTCTGTATTCCCACTAGCAGTGCAGAAGCAACCTAGCAAAGGAAACAAAAGATCTCTACATTGAAAACTATAGTACTCTGAAAAGGAGACCAAAGGGGAAGGCAGAAAATGGAAAGCTATCCCTTGGTCTTAGGTAGGGAGAATCAACATAGTGAAATTGGTCAGACTCTCAAAATTGTTATACAGATTTAATGCAATCTCAATCAAAATTCCATCAGCATGCCTCACAGAATTGGAGAAAACATTCCTAAATTCATTTGGAACCAGAAGAGACCTAGAATAGCAAAGGCAATTCTGGACAGCAAAGGCAAGGGAGGGGACATCACAATCCCTGACCTGAAATTATACTACAGAGTCACTGTGCTAAAAACAGAATGATTTTTTTATTATTATTTATTTTTTACACTAGGGAGACAATGTGATATTTACAAATGTGAGTCTGATTTATTTCACTTATAAGTATATTTTCAAGGTGCCTCCATTTACCTATAAAAGCCTCAAGATTATCTTTTTTATAGCTGAGTAATATTCCATTGTATGAAAATACCACATCTTTTTTATCTATTCTGCTGTTGATGGGCATTTGGGTTGTTTCTAAGACTTAGCTGTTACAAATTGTGCTGTTATAAACATGAGTGCACATATAGTGCTTGGTGTGATGATTTTAATTCTTTTGGGAAGATACTCAGAAAGGGATTAACGGGGTTAAATGGGACCTCCAATTCTAGTTTTTTGAGTAATCTTCATACTGATTTCTGTAGTGGTGGTACCAGTCTGTACTCTCACCAACAGTGAAGAAGTGTTGCTTTTTTCCCTCAGCCCCACCAACATTTGTTATTGGTTGATTTCTTGATGGCAGCCATTCTTTCTGGAATGAGATGGCATCTCAATGTTGTTTGAATTTGCATTTCTCGAATGACCAGTGCTTCTGAACATTTCTTCATGTATTTATTTGCCATTTGTATTTCTTCATCTGAGAAGAGTAATAAGATCAAAAACGTACAATAGATATTGTAATAATGAAAGGGAAAGAAAGAGCTCAATAGGAAAGAACAACTGGGATAGGGGAAAGGAAAAATGGAAGAAAGGAAAAGATTATGTGTATGTAGGTTTACACATATAACTGTATGCATGTATATATGAGCAAGATAGATAACTATACTACTAATCTCTGTTCATCAAAAAGAACAATTTTTGCTGTCATTGTTTGATTGTTTGATCATGTTTTATGCTTAGATCTTGTAACCTGAACAACTACTTCTGAGATAACAATATGGAATGTATTAACCAGTGTTGATTTCTTACTGTGGTTTTTTTGGAAATTCTGTATCATTTCTATCTTTTTTTCTGTTTTGCTTTCTAAAATAAAATAAAAACAAAATTATACTGGTGGAAAAAAAAAACAGACTCAAGGATCAATGGAACAGATTAGAAGAGGCAGAAACAACTCCAAACACACTCATTCACTTGATCTTTGACAAAGTGACCTAAAACATTCACTGGAAGAAAGACAGTATCTTTTATAAATGGTGCTAGAAAAACTGGCTTTCTATATGCTGAAGAATAAAACTAGATCCATGTCTATCACCATGCAGTAAACTAAAATCAAAACAGATCAAACATCTAAATATTAAAACACAAACACTAATTGTTTTAGAAAATAGAATAGGTAGAACTCTTGAAGATATAGGAGCAGGCAAAGACTTTATGAACAAAAACCCAACTGCACAGGAAATACTACAAAGAATTAACAACTGTGATCTCATCTTATTAGAAAGCTTTAGAAAAGCAAAAGAAATCACCAATAAAGTGAAAAGACAACCCACAGAGCAGGAAAAGAATTTTAACCAGCTACTACTTAGACAAGGGCCAAACATCTATAACATATAAAGAATTAAAAAAAAGACTCTCCAAATTTAAAGATCCAGTGCAAAAGTGAGCATCTGAGGTGAATACACACTTCTCAGATGAAGAAGTACAAATATAAAATAAATATATGAGGAAATGTTCAACATCACTGGTCGTTGGAGAAATGCACATTAAAACAATGCTGAGATTGCATCTTACTGCAGAAAGAATGGTTATTATCAAGAAGACAACCAGTAACAAATGCTCACTTGGCAGTGGGGAAACAGGAACTCTTCTCTTTTCAAATGTAGCTATTGCCATTATTTTTAAACGTATCTACTTATTACTGTCTCACTAATGTCCTAAAGCTTATCTTTATTATTTAAAGTTCTATTTTTCAAGGAGATCCTCAGCAAAGGACCGCATGTAAATGATCTTATCCACCTCTGGACTTTGTACTAATGTGAATCATGGATTTCAAGTTAAGTGGCATCACTGGTTTCTGTGGGTCTTGAAAGAAGGAAGTTAAACTTGTAGAAGGGGTGTGAGCTACTGGCACACAAAGAGAGATTCTACTTTTCTTCTTATTTTCTGTGCCTTACAAGAGTGGTTCCACAGACTGCAAGACTAAGACTGCCTTGTCAGGTTCTTCAAGTTTGACCAATGGGAGTTGCCTGCAAGAGATTAAGAAGTAGAAGAAAAGCAAGTCTAGGGCTTTATTCTTTCTGCTTTCCTCCTGCTTCAGAGTGATCTTGGTAACAGTTGTGCTCTTTCAGGACTAGAGCTTTTGTTAAGTGAACCTTGCCCTCTTTTCCGTTATAGATAGGGATTATTAATTATCTCTGGCCATCTTTAATTCCAAGGTAACTCAACGTTTATTTTGGGCTCCCTTAACCCAACTGATACTTCTGTAAATACTTACATCCTTATAAAATCTCTTCCAAAAGCTAAGCTGAAGTGTTGTTTTGTGTTTTTGCTGGAACATGGCTGACATGTAGTTTTAAGTACTACTTTTTTTTGGTAACATACTAGTATGGGACCAAGGACAAATTATGTAATTATTTTGAGTTATAAAGTAGAGTTATTCTTCATTTGTAAGAGTTGTAGGGAACCATCACATTTATTGAAAAACTGTCACATGCTAGGCATTTCATGTAGTGTAGTGTATTCATTCTTTATATAGTTTGTAAAACAAATTTCATCGTATATTACCTGTATTTTCTAAAACCTCTAAAGGCACCTGGCATATGATAGACGTTCAGTAAGTGTTTATTCAGTGAAAAATGTAGGCATGAGATTGGTATCTTGGTTATGAAGAAATTGATGCTGGAATATGTCAAGCCACTAGATAAAGATTAGAGAACTAATAAATGATGCCATTAGAATTGGAAGCTAGGTGGCCTAATTTTAAAACCTTTGCTCTTTCCAGTAAGTAATTTTTGCTTGCTTACTTACATAGCCAACCCTTACAAGGCTGTCGTGAAAGTCAAAGGAAAAGAAAACATGAAAGCTTCTTATTAATTCTGAAATCTACTTAAATATACTGTATCATCATCATTTTTATAAGTATATCTTGAAGTTCTTTCCCACTTTCCTGATCCAGAGTTCCATGAAGTCATTAAATGCAAGCTTATTTTTCATGTAAGTACTAATGAAACATAACTAGGAAGGAAGGTTTCCTGTTAGGGGAAAAAAGAGAAAATTATTTTGAAATTTTCTGCTCTTTTGTAATATTTTCTGAGATGTACAGTTCTAATGATATGGTTAATTAACAGATAAATTTCCAAGTTTTAAAATTTAACATTAAAAGGAAAAACCTAGGTTAAAGAAAACAATAGGCTAAGGATCTGGCTCAGTCTGGCAACTATTTCGAGAGTATATGTTTAGAAAGTGCTTGAATTTGGTCCTCTGATTCTCAAGTCAGGAGTAAATAGAAGTCATGGGAGTCACAAGAAATTGGTCCTTGGAACTTGGGTGTAGATTGAGGTTCTGAACTTAAGACACATTATTGACTGTTTCCATGATGAAACTTAGGTCTCCTGGGGCGTTTGCAAGATTGGCTGGACCCAAAATTTAGTGGACTCTTTGAAGAAGAGATGTTTGGAAGAGCCTTACAAAAGTTATATATGGCTTGGTGTCCACACCTCTTTTCCTGTTCATTGCTTATATATAACTGTAGAAAGTTTAAAGTCAAGAAGGGCACAAAAACAATGACAAGATAAATTTATACCTTTAGGCAATGTCCTTGGCTGTGAAATTCCTCTCTACTCTCTGGGATTCAACTTTATTGACCTGCTTGTAGTTCTACAATTTTGGAAACACAGAATTCCATTTATTATTTGTGAAATTGTTGAGGCAAAACAAATTCACAGAGAGGAAATTATGACCCCCCCTCAAAAAAATCAAACTTGTTTTAGTAAACACATGCATCTAAATCTGTATAGCTCTTCTGTGTGTTTGCTCTGAAAAACTGAGACCTCATGTCAATGACGATGATTTTATAAACTGCAGTCAGGTCTGAAATATGTGAAGCAATCATCAAAATAATCCTGATGGCTATGGAAATCTTTCCTTATGGCTACGAGACGGATTTAAGATACTCAGCCTCAAAAACTTTTAATTCACTCTTTTTCATACCCAATAAATATTTATTCAGCACCTAATAGTGTGTCAGGATTTACTCCTCCCGTTGTGTCTTGAAGCAATATTACATGTCTAGGCTCTTGAAGAGCTCCCAGTTTAGTAGAACAGATGAGTAAACATCAATAATCGATGATGGAAAATACTTACAGAAAGGTTAAGTCCAAGGTGCTCTGAAAGGAACACTTACTTGAGCCTCCTGGAGAATCACGGAACAATAGACCGCTCTCAAGCTGAGTTTTGAAGGCCCCTCAGGTCTAATCCAGGTAATATGATTTGAAAATCAAAAGCAGCAGAAACAAGGAACTTGGGTGAGAGAAGGAAGTTTATTTATCGAGCAATAGTTCTCTATGTCTGGAGCTAAAGTTAAGTGGTTTCATGTCAGGGGAGCAGGCAAGAATTACATTTCAAGGGCCTCACCATAGAAGGGACACCTGTGGTCCACCCTTTCTTAGATTTGGTCTCCTTAGACAAAAATCAGACACTGCAGGGAGACTGATGCTGCTATTCTACTATCTATTAAAGGTCTGCTACTGTCCTACATTTTAATCATATAAATCAAACGGTGAGAGTTTGAGAAAATTTTATTTGCTTTTCTAACCTCTGTGCTTCTTGGAATCTATTTGTTTTCCACTTGCATCACCTCTTATGATAATGAGGTTGATTAATGAGTACTTGTGGGCAAGCTGTGAGTGATGACTTAGTGACAACTGCATGTTATCTGATCATCCCCTGCCATCCTCATGTTGAGATCCACTGTTGGTAAAAGTGTCTCCCTCACATCACCTTCATCTAATTCCCCTAATGACATTCAAGGTTGCTTTATCTCTCTAAAATTTGGTGGTTTCAATGACCAAATTTTCTATGATCCAGATTCTGTCATGGGGGATTTCGCTTTTCCTTGAAAGTTCCTGGAAAATAAAAAAGGAGGGTCTTCTTCTAAGCTTCTTCAAGAGCTTCATAAGTATAAATTCCTTGGCAGAACTCAGTTTCCTGTTGTTACATGCATCTTGTTTGCTGTTTGCTTTTTTTCCAGCCTACAAAAGAGTGTCTTTTGATACTTCCTCTTCTTTTACAGGTTTTAACCTGATTAGATCAGACCCACCCAGGACAATCTCCATTTTGATCAATTTAAAATTGGTGAATTTAAAGTTGATCATAGGAATGACATTCCACTCACATTCCTGAGAAAGCACCTCTGTCAATAGCTCAGTCAGCCATTGTGGCAGAGGAAATGGAAAGCTTTGTACTGATGATTAAATATGCCTGCTGGAAGTGGCACAAACACGTTGGCTCACAGCTTCTTAGCCAGGAGTGGGCTCATGGCCCAGCCAAACACATGGACACCAGGAAACGCCTGAGAAGTAGGCAACTGGGACTGGAAATATTTGGCAGCTATCTCTAAAGAGTATCACAGAAGGTAAGGGGTTTGTCTGTCATTTTTGCATCCCTAAGTGTTAGTGTGATTGAGACGCTGAATATGGGCATAAGAAAGGACATTTCCAAGTACATTCTTTTCCTCTTCTGCCATCTTGAAACTCAGAAAAAAAAATGATCATTTGTTCATCTATATTTTCATTGTTATTTTGTCTTTATTGTTGCCCTGACAAAAGCATTGCTATCGAGATGAAGAAAAACAAACCTGTATTTTAGAAATCAATGAGCATAAAATTATTTCAGGGCTGCTATGCAGACGTCTGACCATGGAGATGTAGTATGCATATGATTTTTATCAATATGTTTTAGTCTATAGAGGTATCAAGGAGACTTTTTTTTGCCCATGTATGGAGGGTAGTTATTTTCTCTTCAGACTCCCCCCAAATGCTAAAATATGGTTAGGCATTTGGCATCTTGTGAGTTAAATATTCATAGCGACAATTTTCATTACCCTTGTAAAAATGTCTTGAAGAAGCAAATTCTGAACATTCCCCATGTTGTTTACAGTATTTTAACATCTTATTGTCAATGTGACACAGACAAACTCCAAAGAGGCACTGCACAAGCTGTTCATTCGAGCAGCCAGAGCATTAAAACAATGCATTTGGAAGGGCCAATAGACGCAAAATATCAACCTGATTTAAAATAGAACATTGTGTTAGTCCACTACTTTTTTGTGCGTAAAATACACCTAAAGAATAGTTATCAGTGACTTCATTTGGATTCTTGTACACTGGAAAGGTTATATGTAATTATCAGATTAATGAGTTTTAGCATGGTGTAGATGGGCAAAGTGGAAGTAGGTGAAAAGGTGGCCCCTTCAAGTACCAAGGGTCCCAGTGTGTCATTAAGGTCCAATTCCCATCCCATGAAGGGAGTTCCAGGTGTGAAGGTGAAAAAAACGGGGAAAGGTGTTGAGAAAACCTGGCTGGCTAGACCTGCTTGCTTGGTATAGAAGTTTCAGAAGATATTGTCATACTTTTAGTCCCAGATGATGCCACTGAAGAAAGCCTTAAGCATTCAAATTCTAAAACTGAGATCTTGGATCCAGGCTAAGTAGCAGAGAGAGAGATGAGTCAGTAAGAAACAGGACCTCTGGGTAACATGAACCCAGAGGAACGAGCTATACATAAGATGCCTGGGGCAGATAGATGCTCACTTAATACGCTAGCGACAAAGACAAACCCCGAGTGGGCAGTTGATGTGCAGATGTAGGCAGAGTAAAGCAGGCCATGGGAGCAGAGGAAACCGGTGTGGGAGGAGCGCTTGGCAGTGTGGCAGGGACCAGGGATGGCAGGCAGCAGCTAAAAGGAGAAGTAAGAGAAACAGAAATGACAGGCAGACCTGGTGTTATTGCTAAGATGATGATAAACGTGCACACACGGAACTGGGATTCAGACGGAAGGAAACCCAGCTGAATATCCTGCTACTACTCCTTCCTTGAGCTGTTCCATTTGAAGAGTCTGGCATTCTTTGCTTTTTTTCTAAAACTAACAAGCAGTTGCCAAAATGATTTATCCACTAGTATTAAAGCATTTCTGCTACGATGGTTAAATTGGTGAATTTCTGCTTAATATTTTCCCCATATGGAGTTAAGATCTGAGGAGCCAGAGAGGACCAGATCGGGAAGGGCTCACGTGATGTGAGGCTCCGCTTTTCCTCTGTTATCTGTACAGAATCAGAACCATCCCGCCCTCTCTTTCCACCATTAATGGTGTTGCTGCTGAGTAAGAAGTTTACGCTGCCCTATGCCTGATCACATTCTCCAGATGAACATATTTACCCTTCTGTGCTGGATGCCAAGACACTAAGGCTGGAGACTGTGGCCACCAAGAATTATTTATTATAAAATGGATGTCTGCATGCATTTTTCTGAGCTAATAGTTAAGTTTTTTCTTTGTACAATTACCTCTTCATCTATAACTGTAACTGCATTTTCCTTTAAGCCTGCCAATCTTATGGTTATACCAGGCTCTTTGCTGTCAGATGCACTCATTTCCCTGGGAAGAGTAGAAATGAGGACTCCAAAAACTTCCTGAGCACCCCAGATGAATGGTACCACCAGGGCGTGATGAGAAAGTTCCGATTCAGCAACTAGAGGAGCCTGAGGGCACTTCAATAGCTCTCAGATGATAGACCCAGCAGCAAAGAGCAATGTGAATCTCTTAAACACAGATCACGTCACAGAAAATGGATCAGCTTTGGGATGAGCTTTATAAATGAGATCATGAAAGGGATAGAGTGTCTTTGATGTTATAGACCTGAGGGACACTTAGAGCTATAGCCTGGTATAACCATGAGATTGGCAGGCTTAAAGGAAATTACGTTATAGAGAGAAAGCTATATATGGGATCATTTGGCTGAAATGTGTTATTTTATACATGAAGATGAGAGATCTAAAAAGGCTCATGGATTGACCTAGATTACTGCATGAACTAGACTGGGTTTCCCTCATTCGTATGTCAAAGTCCTCACCTCAAGGATAACTATATTTTGAGATAAGGTCTATAAAGAGTTAATAGATTAAACAAGGTCTTAATTTGATAGGACTGGTGTCCATTTGATAAGAGACTGTAACATGAGAATCTCTGTCTCTCTGTCTCTCTCTCTCTCTGGTGGGAATTTCATTTTGGCTGAATAAACAAAGGCCTGTTCTGGAATAGGTGAAGCCTTGGGGAAGCTGGGACCCAGGCACAGACTAAGGGATGGTTTGCATTTCCCATCCCTTTCTCCTTCACTCTCCTCCCTACCTACCCATTATAGGAGTGATGGGTCTTGATCCTTGACTCTGTAAGGGACTGTCTCTAATGCCAACTTGCTTCCAACTGTGTCTAGCCTAAGAGGAGAGGGTAGAGTGGGGAATTAGCTCACAAGATAAGTTCGTATTTTACAACTATCTTATCTGCTAAATGTCAACCTAATGATAAATGGGAATAGCCTGGCCTTTACCACCTGGCTGGCTCTGGACAGAGTGTTCCCGCCTTCTGCTGCATACAGTAACTCTCTAATGACTAGTCTACAAAACAGGCATAGCTAGTGTTTTACCTGAGAGCCATCACATAGATTGAAAAATCTCTTGGAATTCCTTCTAGTTCTGAAGTTTAAGAGTCAGAGGAAAAGTTAGCATGTTATAGAGCAGTAATTTTCCAAGTGGTGCTCTCTGACCCATAGTATCAGCATGTACACTTCTACTCTCCACCCCAAGAATCACTGAATCATTCATTCTGGGTTGGGACTCAGCAGTCTGTTCTGTAACAAGTCCTCTGGAAATTCTGATATGTTCCCTGGTTTGGAAGCTCTAGTGTGGAACAATGATCATACTCCTTCCATGGGTGAGTCATCTAAACTCTCAGAGCCTCGATGTCTTCATCTATACAAATTGCATAGTTTTACTTCTTTCAAATAATTGTCATGAGATGTAAAACCTATAGGAACACCTGATATACAGTAGGTGTTCATACATGCTAGCTGAAAGTAACAATTAGAACTATCGTAAAGAGGAATGAAAAAGAATAAAACGGTAAGATTTGGGTGTTCATTTTTTCCTTATATAACATCTTCGGCATTATATAAGTGCAATTTGTATGCAAAACACCACACCCCAGGGCATCATGGAAGCCTTGAAAAATCCAATATTATGCAGACAGTCAGAGATTCTGGCTGCTAAACCAGGCTTAAAAACTAATTTTCCCTTTTTAAGGAAGTGACATTTGCACATTCAACACAGCAGCAATAAATTTAGGCTTTCTTACCACCCCCTGCTGTACACAAGGTTATTATTTTTATCAATGCAAAGCTATTTCTTTTTGACTATTTTGGACCTGTTTTTGAATCTCTTCCTTTGTCCACACTTTAGTTATCAACAGAGTAAACAGCTCATTAGAAAAAAAAATAAAAATCTAAAACCATTTTTAATGACAGAAATGTGATTTGAGCATTTAATTAAGCTCCAAAATTACACTTCTATTAATAATTGGGGATACAATCTATGTCAATTAAGAAAGGATTAACAGCAAAGGTTTGAAAATTTAAACTTAATTGTAGCTTGAATTTTGAAGCTGCTTTTATTCTCAGGGAATACAAGGGAAAGTAGTCAGAGCAAACAAAGCAGTGTTGCTTCTCCTTAGGAATTCTCCAGATACTTAGAAGCCTTTTCCTCCCTGACAGGCAGATATTTAGGTAGTGTAAGGGGCAGAACCCTAAGGCCCATGTGTGAAACCAAAGGGCCTGGAACAGACACCAAGAAGGTGGGATGAAACCTGACCAAGTGGCTTCATCTGTAACTCTTCTTTTTGGAATCACCCCTCTAAGTCTTTCTCCTGACACAGCTCTAAGTCCTCAGACCTAGAGTGTTTCTCTATAATCTTAGCTACCAGTGTAGGTTAGAAATTTCTTCTCTCTCATGACCTATGTATCTATGTATTTTTCTCCACTGATTTGATATGAAAATGTGAGTTTGACGGAAGGAAGATACTGTGGTTAAAATCCCCAAAGGACTTGAGTCCTAAAGACAGTGATGTTGATGAGATCAGAGGTTAAGAACTATTCATGTCCAATGGAGTAATGGAAGTCATGAGAAAGATGATATTGTTAAGAACTATTCACGTCCAATGGGGTAATGGAAGTCATGAGAAAGATGATATTACCCCCTTTAGGTCAGGGACATAAAGGCTTGGCTTGAAAAAGACAAACATGAACAGCAAGAAGCCAAGTAGGTATTTGAATGGAAAGCGGAAAAGACAGTCAAGTCCATTGCCCCCCATTCAATAAATATTGATGAAGTGCCTACTATGCAGTTGGTCACTGTTCCCCATAGAGCTTAGAATCAACCCGTTTTTATTCCCCTCTCAGTTGGTGACAATACACAAAAGCTAAAGGAAGGGTAGATGATTTATTTCTTACCTTTACTAAAATCTTTCCAAATGTTAGCTTATTTGACCCTATTGACAGGAATGCAAGATAAGTTTTGTTGCTTTTATTTTAGAAAAAGTAAAATTGAAAATCACTCAAGTAACATGTGTGTCAGATCCAAAGATTCTAATCCCAATATCTAAATTCCAATTTCAATATCAGTGATCTTGCTGCTTTACTCTGGGAATTCCCAGGACAAGTGAAGTCTTTCTTGGTGTTATGGTTTATATCTAGACATCCCCTCAAAGCCGCATGTACTCCTAGGTGGAGCTTTTCAGAGCTGGATGAATCTAGGGTGTGGTACTGGGATTAAGGATACGTGTTACTAAGTTAACCCACTGTTTGGAATTAGTACAGTTTTGTGTGTAGGTAATGGGAAGTTTCACCCTGGGTGTGGGTGGCACCACCAAAAACAGTTGTAGGCTGGATGAGATAAAAGGGAAAGGGAGGCTTGTTTTACTGCTACGGCTTGTTGTTTCACTGCCTTCTGCATTCTACTCCATGGGCTGTTTCTCCTCTGTGATGTCTTTCTGCCTTAGCATGCTACTTTGGAGCCAGTCAACTCTTGATTGAAACTTCTACAGACTGTGAATTGAAATAAATCTTTCTTCCTTTAACTTGTAGGTGTTGGGTATTTTTGTCTCAGTAACAAGAAAAGTAGCTAAGACAGTTGGGTAAACTCAGAATGTCAGAGGAAAAGTTTATACCTTCCTACTTATTATAGGAAGCACTGAAGACTTGTGTGTGAACCTCACTCATAGGTCATATGTTGCTGTAAGAAAAGTATTGAAATAGAAATCAACACACGATCTTATTCAAAAAGTTTGTGAAGGATCTTATAAGTGTCAGGCACTAAGTATGCTAGTTATTTTTATTCCAGAGATGCAATGAGTATAAGGTAGAATGGAATCTATACCACAATTTCACTTAGGTAAGACTGTGACAGCACATACCACAGGTATGAAAATCAGTTTCAACATGAGAGTGGATGCTTGGATACTGAAAGGGCAGGAAACGCTGGGCGAGATCATGGGGTTAAACAAGCAAATACAAATATATGATACTTGGAGTGATACTGATGCTAAATCACAACTTGAGATAATGGAACAAAGTACCATCCATGTGGTGATCCCCTGAAGTACAGAAAAGCCAAGATGAATAACATAATCCCTCCGCCTTTGAGGAATTCATAGGATTCTGAGTGGGAATCGACAAATCTGCAAATACTTGCAGTATGTGAAATCATCATCAGGTTCTTGGTCCTACGTTTTATGCTTTCGTAGGAGTGCAGCCTGGGGGTGGGGCTGTCTCTGGGCCAGGGGTGGATTTGTTTGTTGTTGGCGCTGTTGGGCCTGTTAAATGGAAGTTGCAGACTCATGAAGTTGAAGTGTGAATGTGCTCCCACTCGTGGCTGTGCTGTCATTTCAGGAGGCTGGCTGGCAGCCCCTGCTATTCTTGGCTTCGGGGACTCTCTCCTACACAAAACCTCCAGAGGAACATCGTGTTCTAGCACATTGTAAATGAAGGCAAGAGAGCATGTAACAGCACCCAGCACTCAAATAACTTTCTTTTGTGCATAAGCAGATAGAGAAAGGCAAAGACAAATGGAAGGCTTGACTTCCCATCCAAGATACCTGGAAGGGACAAAATCTTGGTAAGGGAGATCATTTGAAAAAGTTAGCAAAATAGTTATTTTTGTATTTTTCTCTCCTGGAATCTCAATGGCTATATGCTATCAACAATACTTGAACTCTTCTCTTGTTGTGTCTCTATCTTGGAATATTTTTTTCTCTGATTCTTTCTGTTACTTTTTTTTTTTTGGTCTTTTTCTAGCTCTGCAGTTCTGCCACTCGTCTCTCCATTGCTTCTGCTTCTGTGCGTGTCTGTCTTTCTGTCTGTCTGTCTGTCTTTTTCTGTCTTAAGTTTTCTCTCTTCCCTGGTCTTACTGTGGGGCTCTGTCTGCGTTCTGCCTGCATCTCTTTGACTCCTTGAATCTCTCAGCCTTTGTGTTTGACCATTTCACCATTTTCTGCCTTGTTCCATCTCCATTCCACATATTTTCCTCTCTTAATTGCTTTAAGATTCTTCAGAAAGTTCGAACAGTTTTTATCTAGGTCCAAAAGTTTGGGAAGTAGTGATACCATTTAATGAAAAATTATGGTTCAGAACCCCAAGTATTTCGTGGGATGTCCTTTCATGCTTGCCACCCCATTCATTGTAACAGTTTGATCATGTTATTTCTCTGTATCTGTGTCCCTTAATTTGAAAATATCAGAACTAAGAGAACTTTAAGAGTGTATAGGGGCTCTCTTCATCTCTAAAATGGAGAAACCGAAGACCAGGCATAAGAGAGTAACTTATTCAAGAGCATAGAGCCGACCTATCTCAGAGTTAAGACTGAAGCAGACTTTTTGAAATGATAGTTCACAGTTCAAAGAAATGTTTGACTCATAAAACTTGGCATCAATCATTCAGCAACTGTTTAATGACACTGTTGGTTGAGGACAATGGGTGAGACCCAGATGTCTACTCATGGAGGCTTACAGCCTATATGATGCAGCTATGTGATTGAGTGTTGGGGGTTTGCCAGTGTTCAGATCCGGTATGCTTCCTAAAGGCCTCTGTGTTAAAGTGTTGATCTCCGATTTGGTAGTAGAGACTTGAAGAGGCAGAGCTCAAAGGGTAGAGTTAGCTATTTAGGAGTGAGGTAGAGTTAACTATTTAGGAGTGTGGGCTTGAAAATGATACTAGAACCCCGATTCTTTCCTTCCTTTCTCTTTTACCTCCTGGACGCTCATTTACTCCCAGCCATGATGTGCTACCCTACCATAGGCTCAAAGCTACAGGATCAAATAACCAGAGGAAAGCCTCCAAAGGTGTAAGGCAAAATAAACCTTTCCTATTTTTAAATTGACTCTCTCAGATGTTTTGTGAAGAAATGAAAGACTGATTAGTATAAAGACTTGTAACTAATAAGACCTTGTTTTCTTTTCCTGGAATTAGAACCAAGTAAGAAAGAAACACATGGGGTGAGATGCAGGTCATATTGTCAGTTTTACTACCAGTAAATGATTGGCTAATGTGGTTTTAGAACTAGGGCCAAAAGAACCTATGAATGTTCTCAGCCTCAAGTCTCAATTATGGGATGTTCCACTTGAAAGGAAGTATAGGTCAATGTGACAGATAAAATTGGCACATGGGATCATCACCTCATACCAGATCTTCACAGGAGGGAAATGGCTGAACGAATCCCCAAGGCTCATAGGTTTCTAAGAGATGAGGAATAGTAACAGAGCACTTAGGGCTAGTGGCAATTAAATCCTTCCTTTGAACTATAGGGAAATGAGCAAGGGAAGCTCTCACAGGGAACAAGGAGGTTAGGGGAAAGTGGCAGAAAGTGAAGCTCCCCCTGTCTTTCCAGACACCTCTCTGATATTTTTTTCTTAATCTATTGAATTCACCCCTCTTCCTGTGGGAAATCAACAGCATATAAGGAGAGTGTGTTTACCCTCTTCCTGAAACACTTCTGTAACACAGACATTCTCCATGGGGACAATTCCAACCTCAAGAATGATCCTCGGAGTGTTGAGGATTAAAAAATCTAAGTATTATAAGAAGTACAGCTGGGCGTGGTGGCTCAAGCCTGTAATCCCAGCACTCAGAAGGCTGAGACCGGAGGATCATTGTGAGTTCGAGACCAGCCTGGGCTACAAAGTGAGCTCAATGCTAGCCTGAATGGCATAGTGAGACCCTGTCTCAAAAAGACAAAGCCCGGGGATCTAGCTCAGTGGGCTAAGCGCCTGCCTGGCAAGTGCAAGGTCATGAGTTCAATCCCCGGTGCCGCAAAAAAA
>RJWT010022876.1:0-17028 GCA_004365215.1 Cuniculus paca | reverse complement strand
TGTGGTCCCAGGCACCCCAGCACTGGCCACAACTTCTCCAAAGCAAGACTGTTCGGCTTTTCTGGCCAGTGCTGGATATGTACATCTGACGGTGGGTGCCCAGGTCTCTGTACTGAGCTGGCTACTGAATGGCCCAGAGTTTGCACAGGAGCAGACCTGGTCAGGCCCTGTGAATCTAAGCTGTTTAGGAACCTATGCGATGTTGTCTGAAATGTGCACAGGCACGGACCTTGGTTCAAATAGCTTCCACGGGTCCGCCCACAATCTGGCGCTGCTGGCAGTCTTGGCCCCAGGCGTAACCTGCCCAACTGCAAGATGGTTCCTGGTCAATCACTCTCTCCCATGGAGGGATGGAGTCCCCTGTACTTACCACCAGCCAGCACAGATCTCCACATCCACCACTCTCCTTCACCCCTGCACCTCTCCAAGGAGAACTCTAGGGTCAACCATGACCATGACTGCCACTGCGACTGTGCGTCTCCAGGCTCAGCAGCTCTTCTGGCAGGGTGAGTATGGTTCCAGGCTAAGGTGCTGCCAGCCAGTACTGTCTTCTTTGTTTGAATTCTTTTTATTCTCTTTGTGGGCTTCAATTCATATTTTAGATTCTTCCTGGGTCCAGGGGACTGACTTCCTTCCTTCTTGTCCTCTCCATGATGTTGTGTTCCAGCATCTGAACTGTTTCTCTCAGAGAGGCTGTTTACTCTGCTGCTTACTGTTCCGCCATCTTTGATCCTTCTCTCTGTTTTCTATTTTAAACTTTTTTGTAAGGATTAAAAAAAAAGATATAATAACAAGGGTATGAATGGTCTAGAGCAATATCTAATGCAGTAATTTCCATTAAGATTAGATAGATGAAATACAGGTAGAGAAAATACAGATGCATACACACATGTATACATGTATAGATACACATACCAATATACACATGTTAAAAACATGTATGTAAGTATAGAATACTTAAAAGTATCTATTTCATTTTTAGTCTTACATTTCTTCAGTAAAAATGAGGGTTAATTGTCAATTCTTAATCACTGATTTTAAAAATTCTGTTAACACTGTAGCAATTATTAAATATCAAATTTTCTGGAAGAAAAATTTGTTGTGTAGCTGATGAACTTGAATTTTTAAAAACTCTGAAATCAAAGCTCAACACAGGGACCAAGAAGACTATATTTGGTGCTGTACCCAAGAAAGTAGCCTGTCAAATCCAGAAAACAAAAACAACACTTGGAAGCCACTATTCTTCACCATGTGTAATTCACTTATTTACTAAATAAGTGTTTATTGCATCTACAGTATACTATGTCTTAGGAAAGGAAAGATTTGGCATTATAAAGATAAATAAGACAGGTGGTTTACAATCTGGTTGTAAAGTTGTAGTTTCCATGGCAATAAATTTATGTGGTTTGTTATTACATAGAAATAATTAGAAGAGAAATTTAAGTCTCTTTTTTTTTACTGGTTGTTTGTTATAATAAATAATTTTTTGCTTATCTTATAAGTACAGAGTTACCCACCATACATAGGATCTACTCTTAGTTGTTTAGTAGGTCTAAACTTAAAAAATTATTATTGTCTATCCAGTTTTTTATTGCAATTTATATGAGTAAAAATTTCAATTAAGTTCAATGAATTTGTCAGTATCTATTTGAAATTTTGAAATAAATTTTAATATTTTTATGACATTCTATCAATTATTCAGTGTGTTGAGAGTTTAAAAAAATTTATGTACACATTTACATATATGTGTGTATGTAGAGTGAACTATGAGTCCTATTTTCTTAAAAACACTTTGCTAAATTGCTCATTTATAAAGATAAAATTACTTTAGGCTTTCAATGTTTAAAATTATGTTAGTGGCCTTAGTACAATACTATTACATTATAAAAACCAGACACTGCCATTATTTTCCCTCCATGATGCCATAGACAGCTTGAAATGTTTTATTGTAGTTTACATGGCTCATAAACCTTATCTTTTATTTGACATTGCAGGTGTGTTGATAATAGAATATAGAAAACCCTGTAATATCGTTAAAGGAAATAATTAGTATTTAAATAACAGAGCTTGCTAAGAAACATTTTAAAACAGAGTATTCTCATTATCTCCTAGGTAATAGCCAGTAGTTCTGAAACAGAATTGAATGGAATAAAAGATTGAAAAGAATTTAAATATCACTGGAAATACTATGAAATATTACGAAATGCTTGAAATGTTGAGGAAGTTGTACAAATGTCATCATTTGTC
This sequence comes from Cuniculus paca, assembly GCA_004365215.1. Classification (NCBI taxonomy): domain Eukaryota; kingdom Metazoa; phylum Chordata; class Mammalia; order Rodentia; family Cuniculidae; genus Cuniculus; species Cuniculus paca. Next base: position 14,781 of record RJWT010022876.1, on the reverse strand, counting down.
CTCCTTATAGTTCTGTGCTTGTTGTAACATCTCATCATTCTACTTACACAATGTGTACATGCACAGGTTTCCTAAATTGTTTGATAATTATCCTATACTATCTTCTTTTTCAAAGGGTTAACCTAGAGAAAACCAAGAAATGGCTGAGATTCCACAGGGTGTCTTGCCTTAGCTTCCAATGAATAAATGCAAGGACCATGTGTGCAGGATCCAAACAGTCATAAAAAAGATTCGTGGTGATATTCTTAAAACGAATTAATAAAACCTAAGAGAACTTGTCAGAAAAATGTCTTTAAGATGATTTTACTTCAGTAATTGTTGTATTTTAAATGCTTTCATTTTCTTTTGTGGTGTCTTTTATCTTACTTACAGATGCTATTACTCATAAAATATGGTATTTCAGCCTAGGAGGCTGTAACTGTAAATGAAACATAATACTCTCATCTAAGAGTAGATAAGGAGATTCAAATCTCCTGCTTCACTGTGTAAGCTGATTACTGGAGAGGTCAGAAAGCTGGTTTCTACATCCTTTAAGCACTGGCTGTGATATTTTGTGTAACTGACCAAATACCTTTCTCCCTTTTATTCAGTTGCAGCATTTGATTGGCAGCATGTCTAGGTGGTTTACAAGATGGACTAGCCATTCTGTGACTTGAGAGTGGTGTTATGGCCTTAAGGTAAGTCCATGACAGATGACCACAGACATCAGTAAGTGTCTGCCAAAGACCCACTGGGTGCCAGACTCTGTACCACAACAGCGAACGAGATAAATTTGCTTTGGCACTAACAGATCCAACAGGGACAGCCAAAATACAAACACAGTACGTGTAAGCATCAAATATAACAGTGAAGGACAGGAACCTGCTGTAGACTGTGTGCACAGCACATTTACCCTTAAACAGTCCCTCAGGCTAGGAAGAACTTGGCGTCTGCAGAACAGAGTGGAAGCCAGTGGGATCATCGGGAAGCTAGGGCTGTCAAAAGGATGAGAGCCCAATCATGCAGATCCTTGAAGGCAATGCAAGGAGTCTGGATTTATTCAAAATTCAGTGGAATTCCCTAAAGAGTTATATGGAAGTATTATTATGTTCTAAGAATAAGAAGATGACAAGAAAGCACTAGTTTGTAGTGGAGGACTGAAAAAAAAAAAAAACACCACAGACAGGATGAAGCATGTTGATCCAGGTCTAAGGCTCAATTGGGTAACTCCCTATGTGACCTTGAGCAAGTCATTGACTCTTTTTCACCCTTATGTAACTTATTTCCAAATGGCAATAGGAGAGGTAGACTAAGATAAAGGGAAAAAATAGGAGAGAAAGGAAAGAAAAGAAACTAAAGAGTCCATACTTTAAAAAAGAAAATTTTAAATAGTAAAATGAATTTGCATGAGTGTGTGTGTGTGTGTGTGTGTGTGTGTGTGTGTGTGACTAGACATCAAGCCTAGGGCCTTGTGCATACTTGGCCACTGCTCTACCACTGAAATACAGCTCTAGTCCCATGCAGTAAATTGGAAACAAACAAGAATTTAGTCAGTAATAAAAGCCTTAAGCAAGGTGAAATCATCCCAGCCTACTTTGTAGAAAAGCCACTTAAAAAGAATTGAGAAATGTGTTAGAATCTTTTCTTGGCTACTGGGTTAAGAAATGGTATCAAGGCCTTAGAGAGGAAAACTCCAAGAGTCACCCCAGAATCTTCTTTACGTCCTTTAACTCCAGTTGTGCAGAATAGAAATTCACTGATGTGCCTATCCTGATTGTAAGTATATTGACATACTCTCACACTAACTGGTGAAAAATCACTATCCCAGCCTACAGTTGGTACCCACTACCTGTGATGTTCTACCTCTACAGCCTTGTGGATCTTCCCACAACTCAACTTGTAACTGCTGAGCACTCGACTTACTAGAAAGACCCAGCGTCTTGCTTAGTGTCAGCTTTGACTGCTCAGAGCCTGGGCCTGTAGGACTATCAATATCTTATTGCTGCTGTAAGAAATCATCACAAATTTAAATGACTTAAAATAATTCACATTTTTTATCTTATGGTTCTATAGGTTAGAAGTCTGAAATAGGTCTTAATAGGTCAAGTGGGTCAACTAAGGTGTCCTTAGTTCTTCTTGAGTCTCTAAGTTACAATTCTTTTCCTTGTTTTTTCCAGCTTGTAACATCTGCATGCCATTTTCTCCCAGACTATTCCTTCTTCAAGCCAGCAATAAAACATCCTCAAATATCTCTCCTGTTCTCACACTTCTGCCTCTCTTATGATCCCTTTGGGTCCATTCCTACAATTCAGTATAATCTCTTCATCTCAAAATCTTTAATCATATCTTCAAAGTTCCTTTTGCCATGTAGTCTTACACATTTCAAACTTCAGGGATTAAGTTGTTGATATCATTGATGTCATTATCTTATCTACAGGTGGTCATAAATTTTTAAATATAATACCTGAGTATACACAGTAAGATGTGTCCAAAGCTCATAAAAATGTGTCACAGTCAAAAGGTGAGATATGAGAGGAAAGAATCTAAGCCACACAAGAAAATCTTAAAATAGGCCCATATCTCAAGAACTTTCTGAAACACTGCAGAGCTTTGATTCTCTTCTCTTGTATTGGTTCCCATTAAACAGATGGACTAGTTTGACAGGGAAAAACACTACAAGAATACAGAAAAAGGGAGGAAGAAAAATGAAAATTTCACTGCTAAATTCAAATTTCCTATTAGGATTCAGGAGAGGACTAGGGCAGAGGAGGAACCCTCAGATGGACAGATTTCAGTGAGGACAAGCAGAGGCTCCACAAACTGATGATGAAGTTGTACCAGGCAGTCATTAACACTTCCAGGTCTGTCTTAGTAACTTTTTTCTCTTTGCTGAGACAAAATACCTGACACCCAAAGTTAAAGGGAGAATGATTTCTTTAGCTCACAGTTTGTAGAAATTTCATTCCATAATCACCTGGCTTCAAGGCAGGGTAACATGGCAGACAGGCCTCGTAGAGAAGATACATGCATGGCGAGCAGACGATAGCAAGGCAACAAGGGAGGGCCTTTAATAGCGTCTTTCTGCCCCTTTTATCTTATCCTGACTAAAAAATTATGGCAGTGCTAAACCAGTCAGTCCCCCAATTTAGTAATCACACATCCTTAATACCAACAATTGTACCATGAATCAATCACATACTAGATCCAGCCACCTCTGAAAAACCCACCTGTGACTCCATGAGGCTTTGAGGAGACATCTAAAAACAAGATGTAATAAGGTCAATTGTCTCCTAACCTAGGGTGATGAATGAAAAAATGGGCAAAGGAATGGAAGGCAATTTGGATGTATTCTGTGATGTAACACTCGTGAGACTGATTTGATGAAATTTGGGAGAATTTTGAAAATATGCAAAGGACAGATAATCTAGTGTAGTTTATCTACTCTTGGAGGGAGAGAGGCATATTTGATGGGTCTTTGGATATTAAACAATGGCTTGTATGCAATGGGAGGAAAACCTCTGACATAAAATCTAGGAGCCTCTGTCAAGATGTAGAAAAGTTCTATGGTTCTTAAATATACCATAGATTTTCCCAGGTTTTGAAAGTGTCAGGCAAATAGCAAGTGCTCGGTAATTCTGTGTTGAAAGAATAAAGAAAAATGAGTGTATACAAAGGTTTGGTATAAACAACAACTTTAGTGTTATAAACACTAGCATTTAAATGTTTGTTTTTAACAATCAGAAAAAAATGGAAACCAGTACTTAATGCAATGTATTACATTTTGATAAATCCTATTAAAATCTAACTGACCAAATGAATTTAAAGTTCCTGCCTATAAGAAGGGTTAGCAAATAAAAATACAGGATGTCCAGTTAACCTGGAATGTCAGATAAACAAGAAAATAAATTTTATTCTATTTCCCAAATATTGCATGCCAATCAATCTTTACAGTCATATTGTACTGCATTTTAGGTAAATAATAACCTCGTAAAGACATTATGTTTTTAATCATGTTATTACTTAGAAAAAAGGTGCTTTCATTAGATAAATATGTTCCAAAGTGGGGTAGAGGACAGTGGAGAACAGCTGCATTATACTGTGTTGTTTCAAAAGGATGTGTTTCTTTGAGCCAGGCCCATGGAGGAGAGCTAAAATTCAGCTTCCCATAAATTCTGCAGAGCTACCAGGGAACAGTAATCAGCAAGAATAAAATCTGAAAGAAAGGTCAGTGAGGCAAGTAAGAGCTGCTGCAGTTCTATTACCTGAAGCACATGCAACCTCACAAAGCAGGACCTGAACAAGAAGCAAGGGGCAAGGGAAAAAAATCATCCCATGAGGCCACTGTTAAATTGGCTTTAGGAAAAAGCTCCCCATCTCAGTCCCCAAAGGTACTTAATTTTACATGAATGTTGTGTAGAGTCCAGAAAATATAACTAAGCATGTTTCATGTACTTTGTGGTTTGTCTTCATAATGTTCTGTGGCTGGTGAAGTAAAGCACTCACTGTTTTTCTTAGAAAGGGCATGGTGTTGCTGTGTTCACTTGTGCATGATCCAAAGAATCTCTATCGATGCCTTTTATCCATCAAGCATTTACATGCTACCTGGCTGTTAGGCCTGAAAATACCAGATGGAGCTCCCGAGCAGAGCAGACACTGTTGTCATAGAAACGAGATGCTATCCAGCTCTATGCAGCTGCCATCTTTCCCCCCCTCTTTCATCCTCTCACTATGAGGTGTTCTGATAGGAACCAGTACTGATAAAATAGATTCCTCCACACATACACCCTCACCCACCTTGGAATACATCCACTGTTAATATATGCCTCCCAGGAGCATAAAACGATGGAAAAATGATGTGATTTCCAGGACTTCTAATCAGAGTATAACTGATAAGCCCATGCTTTGACATCATTTTCTTCCCTTAAACTGCTATGATGCATTTATCTTGTCCCCGAATGAGATAATATCTTCTGTAGCCAAGGGAGCCTCAGCTTTGACATTCCTGGAAATGCAACGTAACTGTAATTGCTGTGCAATGTCTGTACTCAGCAAGCGAGTGGAGAATGACCTCTCTTGATTCACTGAATTCCCCATAGCAGTGGCAGAATGCTGAGCATACAGGAGAAGTATGATAAATTCTTGTGGCTTGATGTCCAAACTTGAGAGATGCAGACATTGGGCACAAGCCCTCCCAGTGGCCTTGCCTCTTCTGGCAGTTATGGAGTCCTCCCGGGACTGGGACTCTGGGGGAGATGTTCAGTGCAGACAGGAAGAGGGGTCAGCAATATATTCTAGAAGCAAAGTGTTGGTGTACCTCCACAGTTGGGAACAGGTTAAATCCTAGGGCCTTAAAGTTGTAGCTTAACGCGTTGTGTTTAGGAATAAACAGATATTAAAATTGAAGTGAATGGGACAATACTAGTCCACGTACTAGTCAGTTTCCTATTGCTGAGGTCACAAACTACTACATATTTGGTGGCTTACAACAACAAATATTTATTCTTTTCCAATTCTAAAAGTCAAGAGTTCAAAATCAAGATGTTAACAGAGCAGGTTTCTTTTAGATACTCCAGGGCAGAATCTCTTTCCCCAGTTTTTCTCATTTGTAGAGTACACCTATAGTCATTGACTCCCTTGCTGGAGCCAACAGCTTAGCATCTTGCTTCTGTCATTGTTAGCTTTCTCATCTGTGTCAAGTCTCTTTCTGTCTCCCACTTTTAGGGACATTTGAGTATGTCTAGGGTAACCCAATTAACCTAGAATAATATCTCTATTCTAATATTCTTCATTTAATTGTGTCTGCAACTTCCCTTTTACCATTTGAATATTTTGCCACTCACAAGCTCTAGGGTTTAGGAGATGGATATTTTGGGGAGCCAGTATTCAGTCTACCACAGTTCCCAAACCAGGATGATCATCTCCTGGAAATCCCTTCAAGAAGGAGGATTTCCAGGGTCTGTATCTATTTTCCCTATCAGAATTTCTTAAGGTGGGGGATCTGAGAATCCATTTGCAAAACTCAGGTAATTCTGTTGAAAATCTAAGAGCTTTTTTTGGTCTCTTTCCTAAACACACACATGTTCAAGTTTAATGAGGATGTGGGAGGAGATTTTTAAAATGTATTTGTTGAGAAAGCTTGGAAGGTCATGCTATCCTTTGAGGACCATAACACTGCCAAGAATAGCTGCAACAAACAAACAACTGAGTCTAGCAACTCTTCAATTTAATGCCAAAGGTACCAAAATCATTTGCTAATGCTTCCTTCAACCCTCAACCATATGAAACAGGTATTTGGATCTCTACCACTAGCTGATGTTTCTTTTTCTTAGGGAAGCTTCTCTATTTATTGTCTCAGAACACTGTTTCCTTCAGAGATGCTTCTATACTGCTCTCGGAGTTTTCAAAGTTGCCTATTTTGCCTACTTCAAGAGAAATGACTGTGGCAGAGGAAAAAAATCCATACAATATGTTTAGAAAAACTGTAAATATTTCATCGTTTCTTACTAAACATACATTATTAACTCTGTAATGTAAATATTTTATGGCCTGCAACTGGCAATTTTGGAATATATTGGTATGTTTGGAGAATTGTGGTTCAGTTAAAAATCCTGCACTACTCACCCAGCTCATACTTAAGTTACACAGCTCTTTAAAAAGCATTTAACTCTCAGAATTAAGGGAGTAATCGAATCTATTTTTCAAAGGAACCTTAAGGACCAACTTAAAACCTGAAACAGCACATTTGTGTGAAGAGAGAAAGTTTTGGAAGCTGTAAAAGCTTAGAGCTTCCATCCTCCCAGAGATGACAACATGATATAGTTTCCCATACCCTAGTGGATCTAGTTTCACCAAGGGACAGAAAGGACAGCTATACCCATAACCAGCTCTTTCAGATGTCCTCAATCTGGTTAGGAGTGGAACTGGAGAACAGTTTTACCTCGCTCAAAAAAGACAGAAAATCTTCCCCGGCTCTAAGTATTTGGAACTGTGCAAAGGACAAGAAAATTCTTTCATTAAATAAAATGGCTACACATCAGAACATTTAAACCAGGTTTTCAAATATAGACCTATTTGGCGAATACTTTTTTCTTTTTAATTCCAGTGACTCTCCAATACAGAGGTCATAGAAGCTGCCATCATTCTAAATTACAGCCCATTTCAGAGGTTGGCTGTGATCCAAGTGGTTGCATTATTCCAAATTGCCTGTCAAAAACTGTCAAAACACTGCCATTATCAAAAAGTAGTCCTTTTAAATAATTTTCTTACTCTTTTCTCTAAAACTTTACTGGTATTGAGCCTTAATACCATAGCTTATAGGCATAGTAAGTGAAAACCTTTCAAATGAGAAGTGGCAAAAAATAAATGAAGACTTAAGAGTTCTAGGCATAAAAAACATACAAATTCCAGTGGAAGAATTGAATCAGATTTACTCTTGGCCATCTTACCAAAGTCTCCACCAAGTAATAGCCATTGCTAATGTACATGTGGAATTGTAACCAAAGAATATAGAAAGTAGGATTCCAAATAATATAATTCCCCCCATGTTTGAAAATGTGAAAAGAATTATATGGCTACTCACTAGATTGTACTTTTCCTATTTCCCCTCTCTTTTCATACCAAATGTCTAATGGAAAATATTATATTTCATAGATTACTGATGCTTCTTTCCTTCATTTCATAAATATGAACAGCTACCTGATTTTCCTGGGGCTTCCTCGCAAATCTGAACCTGAATCCTGTGCTTCCCTGTCCCCTGCCCCTAGCTTTAATAAAAGTTTGACAAAATAAAATTGTATATATTTAAGGCAAACAACAAAATGATTTGGTATCTGCACACATTATGAAATCATTATATCACATGCTTCCAATAGTTACCTTTTGTTTTTTCTCTTTCATGGTAAGAACTCTTAGGATCTGCCTTCTTGTCAAATATCAAGCACGTGAGAGATACAGTGTTATTAACTATGGTCACAGTGCTTTACATTAGAGTTTCAGAAATGATGCATCCTACATAACTGAAAATTTGTACTCTTTGACCAACATCTCCCATGGACCCAACCCCTAGTCCCTGACAACCACCATCCTATTCTCAACTTCTATGAATTTGACTTTTCAGATTCCATATATAAGTGAGATCATGCAGTGTTAATTTTTCTGAGTCAGGCTCATTTCATTAGCATAATGTCCTCCAGGTTCATCCATACTGACACAAATGGTAAGATTTCCTCTTTTTAAAGGCTGAATGATATTCCACTGAATAAATATTCCACATTTTCTTTATCCAATCATATGTAAAGTCACACTTGGGTTGTTTCCATATTTTGACTACTATGAGTAATGCTGCAAGGGACACATTATATAAATTGGTTTAGCCATTAGGAAAAACAGAATCAAAGTTCCTCAAAAAATTAGACATACAGCTAAAATAAGATCCAACAGGCCCACTTCTGAATATATATCACAATAAGGCCCACTTCTGAATATATATCCAAAAGAAATTAAATCAGTACTTTTAAGTAATATCTGAAATGTTTATACTCTTTATATACACATTCCAATTTTCTTTTTAACTTGAAGATCTATCACATTTATCCCCTTATTTTTACTTAGAAGTTGACTATGGAATTTGACACTCAGTTTGGAAAAACTTCCTTCTAAAAGAGAAATCCCTGCCACCTACATTTTATTGGATATAGAACTTAATGTTCAAAATTCAATTCTAGCAAAGAATTTCAGCAACCACTCTGTTTAAGACCATTTGTCTTTCAAATAATGTAAGATGATAAAATATTTTAGACAGACTCTACTTTTTTGAAGCATTACAATACAGGCAACAAGTTAGGAAATCAACAGGGTACTATAGTCCTACAATCATTTTGACGGTCTTATTTGTCAACAACTATTTTTTAGAAGAAATAGAATCCCAAGAAAACAAATAGTTTCCAAATTCAAACAAAGAGTTACATTGAAATATTTCTTCAAACTATCCGTAATATATTGTGGAGAAAATATAATGTGCAGGTGAATTCATTTAATAGAAAGATAATGCTCTGAACAAATGTAGCATAAAGTTGTTTCAAAATGAATCTGCAGCTTCTAAGAACACTGATAATATATGTAATGGTATTTGATCTCATTAGCAAGCAACTCCAACTCTTCAGCTACCATAAAATACAAATTGTAATCAGCACATTCTCAAGAGCTGTATATCTGTCTGACCTGACTTCTGGTCTACAGTTAACAATTTTGTTTTACTCCATAAAAAAGAAATTTTTATCATCTCTAAATTATGCACGGGGGTTCAAAAAAGCTCACACTTATATCTAGTTTTTATGTTGCATGTTGTTCTATGTTCTACAACAATCTCTAGGACTTGGAAGATGTTCTTTTCAAAATCACTCACAAGCCATAATTAAATCATTATCAACAAAAACAACCCTAAGATCTTCTAGTGGAGGACTCAGAATTTCAAGAAACCTCCCTCCAGTTTGCTGAGTGTTTTGGGTTCTTTACGGTCCTATTTAAAATGTAAGAGCCTAAAAGATCTGAACTTGAGAAAAATTACACAAAGAAATATTTTTCAATCTGTGTCTTAAGAAACTCCTATTTTTCTCAGAATTTTTACATGCTTTCTTTAAAGAACAAAAATAATCATTCCACATAAAAATAAAACAGGAAACTGCATTCCTAAAGCTCCTTAGAGATTCACAATTCACATTTGTTTATTAAAGTTTCCTAGAAGCCTTGCAATGATGAAATCTGATTCATTTTGTTTAGTACAATATTTCCAATTTATTTAACCACCAACTCCTTTTTACTTATGAAGTGTATTTAAATACGTTAGAGTTTATAGTGTTCTCCAAAATACAATTTGTGGTTCACCCCTCATATAGATTTCTGCTCAGTCAGGTATGAAGACCTTGACCACAGAACACTGGGCGAGTAGCTCCAACAGTTGTGATCCTGGTCTGAGTAAGCATTCTTGTAAACTGCTGGTCACCAGAGGGGACAAGGTATGTGCACACATTGATCTTTTACAGACCAGAAGACTGGGGCTCTCTTTTACAAAGTGACAAAGCTGGCTGTAGGCTGAAAAGCCCCTCTTTTGAATAATTTTTTCTGAAATGAGAAGCTTTAAAGTATATAGCTTATTTGTCCATTAAAAAAAGAAAATTCTTCAAATTCACACTTAAGGGAGATGAGAATGGGATACCATAATAAGGTTAAGTGAAAAACATATTTAATTATGAAGGAAATCATGTTTTCACCCATTGAGCATAGTCATGTTTATTTTATCTTGCAAAATGTAACATATCTATTACGATTTTCTAGTTAATTTTTTCTCAGTCTTCATTATGAATAGAAATCCTGGTATGGTTCATTCCTGTTTCCCAACTTTTCATTGTTTTTTCTAAACTATATCTCTCCTTTATACTTAATCATCATTCAGACTGATAGATTACCTAAGGATCTATATTCTATAATTGTTCAACTGTTTCAATAAATCACAGACAACATATCCCTTTGGTCAACATATCTGCCTAAAAGTGAATTTAAATGGCAAGTATATGAGCAAAGTCACAGAATATTCTGTCCACATGTACAACCATAAGCACTCCCTCCCAACTATTTTCAATTTTATATCTCTAATCCTGTATAGCCATACTTCTATAGCCAAATTCTATATATGTTAAATGAGATAAATTAGTAATAGTTTGAGATAGCTATAAAAATAAGGTTTAAAAAATCTATTTACTATGCTGCTGACCAAAAATTCTATCATGACTTCACATAAATTCTCCCTTTGAGGAACATTTTAGCCTCTTGGTAAGAAATCAACTCCAAAGTCAAAAGCTGAATAGGCAAATGTATTTTAAAGGCACGCAATATTGAATTATGTATACTTCTGAATTGTAACATAAAAGGAACATTCATTTTTGAACTATAGACAACTCCACTGTTAGCCACTCTACACTTTAGTAAGAAACTTATACTTCTTTCTGTCTTATAAAGAAAATATTCAGCTTAAGGCAAATGGTGACCATTACCACATTCTAAGACTTGATGCCTATAAACTGTTCTGCCCCAGGGTACTGGAAAGACTTGTGTCTTAGTCTTTTAGGCTTAGTGCTAACATCATATTAGGACTTCCTCCATTTTCTCTTTACAATCGAACTCTTGTGATGCCAAAAGGCCAAGGTTTTCAGAGAAGGGAGTCTAATGCCTTTCTTTTTCCTTTTTGCAAATAATAGGAGGGTCAAAAACACTAAAGGTCATCCCTTAGTCCTTTGGTGGTATCCACCATACATATCAATGTCATAAAAACAGTCCCCACATCATGTTAATAGCAACACTTTGATAAAGGGACAGACAGATGAGGCAGATGGTACCAAATTACAATCTTGATATAATGTCTGCTTTGTGGTTAGTGCTAGTACTGGAAAAATTTTACATACTTCCATTGCTCTGTTGATTTCACAATAATACCATGTACTAGACCCTGTGTTGAAGATGTTTGTAGGGATTATTCCTTTTAATTCTCAAAGCAATTCTATACTGTAGATATTGTCACTACCTCAATTCTAAAAGTGAGTTAAAAGATATAAAGAAACTTGCCCAAAAGCAAATAGTTCATAAATGATGCTAAAACTCAAACAGAAGTCCTTTCAATTGCATGTGCAGTGCATTTTCTGTACTTTAAGCCAGAATCCCTACTCCCACTTTTAGATTCCCACACACATTTCTACCCCTCTTGTTTTCACATAAATTCATAATCCCTTTTCTTCCAAGGCAAAAATTTAATGCTATTTAATCCTCAAAAATAGCCTTGAATACTAACAAGTTACCCTGACATTTGGGAAATAGAGTAACGGAGAAGAGGGCATTGGAATCAGTTCCAGGATTAGACTTTATTTCAATTTTGACATTAGTAAATTCTTGAATAATTTTAATAATTATCATCTTCTTACTATAAGTATTTATAGACTCTTGCAAGGCATCAAATGCATCTGCACTTAGGCTTCTTACTCAGTGGATCTGCTTTTTAAAATCACCCTCACCTCCTGTAAACTATCCTTGCCAAAAAAGAAAAGGGAAGAGTGGATTGAGTGAGAGGGAAGAAAGAGAAGAAAGGTTTCCATTTTTGTTTTTGTTTTTGTTTTGTTTTACAACATCTAGTTTTTCCCAGTTGAATTCAGGTGCTCTGATTTTGCTTTGTGCTGACTGAAAAATAATTTTTCCATCACATAACGTTGTGTGGTCCCTGGAATCAAGAATGTTTCTCTTATAAAAGTACAGCAATGGCCAAATTTCCACAGTCAGGAGAAAAGACTGAGACAATTTTCTCAATAATTGTTTCAATCCTTCCTCTTGTACTGGTTTTGGAAAGTTGGCCAGTGACTATTAAAGACTGTTGGTTTGATTTTCCTCTCCCTTCTGTTACTGTTTCCTCTGCCTGAAATACTATTCTCCACCCACATTATCATACTCCCTCTCATTCTTTAGGTCAGATGTCACCCCCACCCTGGGAAACTTACACCAACAACTCTTCTATTGCTATTTCCTGAGTGCAGCTCATTCTGTCTGCTTTCAGCAAAATTAATCGCCCTTCTTTTTTCTTTACTCCTTTAATATTCACTTATACCATTCTCAGCATCAATCCCATCATGTCATTGTAGTTAGCTATTTGCCTTTCCGTCATTCCCTAAAATCTGTGAATTTTATGAAGGCAGCAAATTTTGTTTTTCAATTCATTAATATGTCCCCACAATGCCCGATACTGAAGAGGTGATCAAGACATCTATATTTCACCAGGTTTGTATCAGGAATGATGCATTCACCTCAGTCAACTTGCAGAGGAAGATAATTATTTCTCCTGTCATTTCCTACAGTGACCACCAGCTTCACTATTTTAGGGCCCAGTGCCATGTTCACACATTGGAACCCAAACAAATATGTACAAGTTTGAGAAATATATTTTTGGTAAGGAGGGCTCCAACCTCATAGCATGAAGAAGGAAAACATCTTCCTTTCCTCAGTTAGCTTCTAGTGAGGATTTCCAGATTTGACTTAATTCAATTGGTTTTCAAGAGTGTTGTAGATCTCAGCTGAGTTAGAAAACTAGACTCAGGGAAAATAGCATAAAACAACAAATCCCCACTCTACACAGTGGTTTCAGAGTTGAGAGGGAGTCTATTTCTTTTTTTATGTATAGTGGCACCCTTCTTTGGGGAACTACTTCCCTCACTCCAATGTGCATGTAATTCATGGGCCTGTCCATCAAGATAGGTTCCATGTTCATGGGACAGGTTTGTCCTTGATCCATCAGAATACTGCATTTCATAGGGTACTGTGATTGGACAGGGCTAGGGGTCACATTAACAGGATCAATGTGTGTCCTGGTTTGAAATTACATGTGGATTGGGAATCGAGGCAGGGGAGGTACAGACAGGAAGATGGAGACAGAGACTACAGCTTGATCAGGTTCTACATGCAGAACTATGGAAATCTATGAGGTGGGTCAATGAAGGGAAAAGTTGAAGCCATGTATAAAGAGTTAGAGAGGTAGCTAGCACATATGACCATATTATAAGCAAGAGGTCTCAAAGAGTCCTCTAGACTAGTGTACAAATCGATACTAAACCAGTTTACCAGTTATAAGGATGTTTTAACCAGTTAACTTTTGCTGGGATACTCTGACAAACATTTCCTCCAGGCCTGCACCAGCCCACAGCAGCCTTGTTGTCAGGAGTCTTCCACACTGCATTCAGTTTGGGGATGACTCCGTTATACAGGAAACACAGCTGAGAGTTGAAGAGTAACAATAGTCCTGATGGCATCACTGAAACTCCTGGATCATGCTTGACTTGAACTTTCCAGTAACCTGTGGTCGTAAATTATGCTTTTGAGTTCAGCTGGTTTGAGTTTGGTTTCTTTCACTTCCATCTAAAAGCATTCCAACTAATAGATTTTTCTAATATGCAAGTCTGCTCTCCATTCCAGGTTAAAGAAAGAACATTTCAAGTGCATTGATGCAGGATGATCAACTTGATTTTGATGCTATAGTTGACTGTTACTTTTGGGAAGGTGTTACCTAGTAATGATTTGAAAAGAGTCACCAGGTCAAGAAAGCTCAGATTCATATTCTATTAAAGCACATGTCTTATCCATAAATCAGAAGGTAGCCAGTGACATACATAAATACATTCTGAGTCTCTCAAGAGTGATTGCTTTGTCCTGTTAGGATTTCCATTAAGGACTGTCATTGCCTATGGATTCTGCCCACATATGCATCTCTTCAAGCACACAGTGAGTTTATATTCACCTAAAAATCTTGTTACTTTTCAAGTCACGACAAAGGTGCTTGGTAAGAAAAGTTGGAAATTAAGGAGATTCCATTGACTTTGCACTGTTTTTTATATAACCTAAAAAAAAAAAAACTCCCAAACCTTAATAATTTAAAATGATGATTGGCCAGTCAAATAGTCCCCACATTTTCAATTTTCCTGTAATATATCATATCTCCTTTGAAGTGGACTATTATAGCTGCCTGAAAAAGTATTGTTTGATGTCTGTAAGCACAGTCAGCAATCAATAATTTGAAATTTGTACCATTTGTACCTTTAAGTCCTGGCACATCATTTTTTATTTCATTCAATCTGCTTACTGTTGAAGAAAAAGGATTTTGAACCATTGCCACAAAGCACATTTATGTGTGAAACAGGGTTCATTTATATGGTGGGAAGTACATCATTTTGACGTTTATTTGCAATATTAATTGTATATATTGATTCCATTTTTTTT
>RJWT010022875.1:0-17029 GCA_004365215.1 Cuniculus paca | reverse complement strand
TCATGAATTCCTTGAGTTGTTCTTTGTCATGGAAGTATCTTGTTTCTCCATTAATTTTGAAGGAAAGCTTTGCAGGGTACATCAGTCTGGGTTGGAAGTTGTTTTCTTTCAGGACTTGCATTACTTCACTCCAGCCTCTTCTTGACTTGATGGTTTGTGTTGAGAAGTCTGCTGTGATTCTGATGGGTTTTCCTTTATAGGTGATCTGTTTCTTTTCTCTAACAGCTTCTAATATTCTGTTCTTGAATTGAATTTCTGGGATCTTGATTATTATATGTCTGGGTGTAGATTTGTTTTGGTTATGGCTAGCTGGAGTTCTATATGCCTCACTTATTTGAATGTCATATTCCTTTTTTATGCTTGGGAAGTTTTCATAAATTATATCTGTAGATAAGGTCCTGATATCATTTGTCTTGACGCCTGCTTCTTCACTCACATTTTTAATTCTTAAACTATGCATCTTTGAATTGTCCACCAGCTGTTGAACTGTTACTTCCTGAGAACTTGTTATTTTTAAGAGATCTTTCCTTTCACGATCATAGGCTGCAAACCTGTCTTCAAGCTTTGAAAGTCTTTCTTTAGTTTCCTTCATGTCAACATGCCAGCTTTCGAATGAATTTTTAATTTTCTGGATATCTTTTTGAATCTGTTTCATACATTCTAAATCTCTCTTATGCTGTTCATTCATGGTTTCCCTCATTTTCCTATGCTCCTCTATTTTTTTTATCTGTGTCTTTAGAGATGTTTAGTATTTCTTTTATTATGGTTTTCATTTCTTCTTTTATCTGGGATAGAATTTCTGTTCTAATTTCACTTATAGCTTCATGCAGTTGTTTCTTCACTTCAATTGACAGCACTTCAGACATTTCAGGTGTGCAGTTCTTGATCTCCATGTTTTCCTCTTGTGGAATTGTGCCACTTGGGTTGGATGCCAGAGATTGCCCTCTCCCTCTTTGGCTTGGCATATTCTTGATTTCTTCCACCCAGGAGTAGTGTGGTCCCAGGCACCCCAGCACTGGCCACAGCTTCTCCAAAGCTAGACTGTTTGTGTTTTCTGGCCAGTGCTGGCTATGTATATCCGATGTTGGGCACCTGTGTCTCTGCACTGAGCTGGGCACCAAGCCACCCGGGGTTTTCACAGGAGCAGACCTGGTCAGGCCCTGCGAATCTAAGTTGTTTAGGAACCTATGTGATGTTGCCTGAAACGTGCACGGGAGTGGATCTCCAAGCAGTCAGCTTCCGCAGGTCAGACCACAACCTGGAGCTCCCAAATGACTGGTTTTTCTGGCTTTGTTCCAAGCAACTTCTGCGGGTCCACCCACAACCTGGCGCTGACACCAGAAGTGGTTAGCAGTCTTGGCCCCGGGCATAACCTGCCCGACTCCAAGATGGAGCCTGACCGACCACTCTCTCCCGTGGGGTGCGGGTGGGGGTGGGGTGGAATTCCAAGCACTCACCTGCAGCCAGCACAGATCTGTGCATCTGCCAGTCTCCTTCACTCACGTGCCTCTCCGCAGAGACCTCTGGGGTCGACCGCAGCTGTGACCACGACTGCAACTGCGACCGCGCGTGTCCAGGTTCAGCAGGTCTTCTGGCAGGGTGAATCCGGCTCCAGGCTGAGGCGCTGCCAGCCACCACCTTCTTCTTCGTTTAAATTCTTTTTATTCTCTTTGTGGGCTTCAATTCATATTTTAGATTCTTCCTTTGTCCAGGGGACTTACTTCCTTCCTTCTTATCCTCTCCATGTTGTTATAGTCCAGCATCTGAACTGTTTCTCTCAGAGAGACTGTTTACTCTGCTGCTTACTGTTCCACCATCTTTAGCTCCCCTCGGGTAGAAAATTTTGCAGATATCTGTTAAATCCATAAGTTCAAAGGTGTGGTTCACCTCTGATATTTATTTTTTCATGTTTTGTTTAGTTAATTAGTCTCTCTGTAAGAGCAGGGTACTAAGGCCCCCTGCTATGACTGTTCATGTTTATTCGATCTTTTATGTCTGATAGTTTGTTTTATTAAGTTATGTGCCCTGGTATTTGGTACATATAATCTCACAATTGTTACCCCTTCCTGTTGAATCATTCCCTTATCAATATGTAGTGACCTTCTTTGCCTCTTCTCAACAGTTTTGGCTTGGAGTTTACTTTAAGAATAAAAAATTTTCACTCCTTGCTTTCAGGGTCCTGGTACGTGGAGGATCACTTTCTGTCCTTTAGTTTTCAGTCTGTAAATTTCTTTTTGGATTAAATGAGTTTCTTGAATGGAACAGATTGTTGGGATGTGTTTTATTTTATTTTGTTATGTTTTTCTGATCCAATCTGTGTCTTTAATTGCTGAGTTGAGATCATTTATATTAAGACTTATTAATGAAATGTATTAACATATTCTTATCATTGTATACCTCTTCTTTTGTTGCTTTCTTAATTTTTCCTTTTTTTAAATTACTTGCCTTGTTTGATGTATATTTGATTTCTTCCACCCCCGAGTAGTGTGGTCCCAGGCACCTCAGCACTGGCCACAACTTCTATATAATTCTATATAATTTTTTTACTTCACTGACTTGATTGTCTCTGTCTAAAATATTTGTGAGTATATTTTGCAGTGCTGGTTTGGGGTTCGTGTATCTCTTAAGATGTTATTTGTCATGGAATGTCATTTCTCCATCAATTTTTTATTTTTTATTTTGAAGAAAATAAAACAAATACAAAATAAAACAGAATATTTAATCAAAACAAGACAAAGAATGTGATACAAGATTTCAAAACAAAATAAAAATAAACTAACAGTGGTTTCCATGTTGCCCTTTGCTATCTTCAAAATAACTTCCCATACAATCAGGCATATTAAAATCAAACACAGAACAACAGAATAAAACCAATCAAAATGAAACAATGAAAGCAATACAGGACTTCAAAACGAGGCAGTTGAAATACCACAGCGGCTACCGTAATGCATCTTGTTATCTTCAGAGTAGCTGTTTATATCATCAGACATAATAAAATCAAACAAAACAAAATAGAATAGTCAATCAAAACAAAATGACATAATACAAGACTTCAAAACAAGATGAAAGGAAATCAGTAATGGCTACCGTAATGCCTCTTGGTATCTTCAAAATAACTGCCCATACCCTCAGGTATAGTGCAATCAAATAAAACAGAATAGAATAAAACCAATCAAAAGAAAACAATGAAAGCAATACAGGACTTCAAACAAGACTTTCAGAATACAGCAGAGGCTACCATGATGCATCTTATCTTCAAAGTAGCTGCTTATACCATCACACATAACCAAACCAAAGCAAAATAGAATAAAATCAGTCAAAAGAAAACAAAGCAACAAAGGCTTTGGAACAAGATAATAGGAAATCAATAATGGCTGCTATAATCCATTTTGTTATTTTTGTAATAGCTGTCCATGCCATCAAATATAATAAAACCAAACATAACTAAACAATAAAACCAAGCTAAACAGAACCATGAGAACAATGCAGGGCTTCAAAACAATAATAGATTAACAGTGGCCATTGCCTTCCCCCTGGAGACATCTCCTCCCCTTTCACCTTCACAGCCTCTGTTTCGTATTTTGGATCCCACTAATTTCCCCAGTTTCTTACACTAGGGAGACAATACAATGTTCACCCATGTGATGCTGAACCCTTTCACCCATGAGCATGCTCTGAAGTTGTATCCATTTACCTACAAGAGTCTCAAGGTTATCTTTCTTTATAGCTGAGTAGCTTTCCATTGTATAGAAATGCCATATCTTTCTTTCCATTCTGCAGCTGATGGGCAAGCTACCCCTACTGTTTTTTTTCTGGTTCCCTGTCACATAGAGCATTGTTTTCTCTCCTTTGACTTTTAATCTATGAATTCCCTTTTGAGTTAAATGTGTTTGTTGGATAAAGCATATTGATGGATCTTGTCTCCTGATTCACTCTACCTGTGTTTCTTTTTATTGGTGAATTGAAACTGTCTACATTAATGGTTATAGCCAACATGCACTGGCTAACCTCTGTCATGCTATTTTCCTGCCATTGGCTGTGTACTTTTCCCCTCCATTCTATTGTCTGTCCCGCTTGGTGATCCCCCTCTGCTGCTCTTCCTGGAACCATGGTCTTTTTTATCTCTTTCTAAAATGTCCTTCAGTATTCTTTGTAGGGTTGGTTTGGTGGTCAAGAATTCCTTCAGTTGTTCTTTGTCATGGAAGTATCTTGTTTCTCCATTAATTTTGAAGGATAGTTTTGCACGGTACATCAATCTGGGTTGGAAGCTGTGTTCTTTGAGGACTTGAAATATTTCACTCCAAGCTCTTCTTGACTTGATGGTTTGTGTTGAGAAGTCTGTTGTGATTCTGATGGGTTTTCCTTTATAGGTGATCTGTTTCTTTTCTTGAACAGCTTTTAATATTCTGTTCTTGTGTTGAACTTCTGGAACCTTGATTATTATATATCTGGGTGTAGGTTTACTTTGGTTATGGCTAGCTGGAGTTCTATATGCCTCATTTATCTGAATAGCATGTCTTTCTCCCATGTTTCAGAAGTTTTCTGCTAGTACTTCTATAAATAGAATTTTAATGTCTTTTGTGTTGACCCCTGCTTCTTCATTGATACCTATCACTCTTAAATTATTTTGCTTTGCATCGTCTTGCAGTCATTGAATTATTTCCTGGTTCCTCATTTTTTTAAAGAGGTCTTTCCTTTCCCGGTCACAAGCAGAATACCTGTCTGCAAGGTCTGAAAGTCTATCTTCAGTTTCTTTCATGAGATTTTGCCAACTTTCAATGGAGATTTTTTTTTTTTGCGGCACCCGGGATTGAACTCACGACCTTGTGCTTGCCGGGCAGGCACTTAGAGCGCTGAGCTAGATCCCCAGCCCTGTTTTTGAGACAGGGTCCCACTATGCTGTTCAGGCTGGCCTTGAGCTCACTTTGTAGCCCAGGCTGGTCTCGAACTCACAACGATCTGCCTGTCTCAGCCTCCTGAGTGCTAGGATTACAGGCGTGAGCCACCACGCCCGGCCTTGGAGATTTTAATTTCCTGGATATCTCTTTGAATCTGTTTCATGCATTCAAAATCTCTCTTATATTGTTCATTCATGGTTTCCCTCATTTTCCTTTGCTCCTCTAATTTTTTATCTATGTCTTCTTTAGAGAAGCTTAACAATTCTTTTATTATGTTTTTCATTTCTTCTTTTACCTGAGATAGTATTTCTGTTCTAATTTCTTTTATAGCCTCATGGAGTTGTCTCTTTACTTCAGTTGCCATCACTGCAGAAACTTCATGTGTGCAACTCCCAATCTCTTCCATGTTTTCATCTCCTGGACTTGCTGTGTTTGGGTTGGAGTCCAGGGACTGCCTTTTGCTTCTTCATCTTGACCTTTTCCTGGGTTCTTCCAAATAAGCGGGTAGTGGGGTTCCGGGCATCTCCCACGTTGGCTACAATTTCTCTGGAGTGTGACTGTTTGGTTTTCCTGGCCAGTGCTGGCTGTGGGTATCCAATGGTGGCCACTGGGTGCTCTGGTGTAGGGCCTGCTTCTGTTTTTCCCAGCCTTTGCTGGTTACCTGGGGTGGAAATGTCCCAAGGGCTGCTAGAATACATGTGGAGCAGGGCCTGCCTCTGCCTTCCCTCTGAGCTGGTTACCAGCAAGCATTGTCTCCCTTTGTCTGCTGGAATGCCTCTCCATCAATTTTGAAAGATAGTTTTATAGGATATACAGTTGTAGTTTGGGTTGGAAATCTTTAGTTTTAGAACTTGAAACATTTCACTCCAAACTCTCCTGGCTTTTACTGTTTGTGTTGAGAGGTCTGCTGTAATCCTACCTTTTTATAAATGACTTTTTGCATTTCCCTGACAGCTTTTAAGATTTTTTTTGAACAGCTGGGATTTTGACTATGATGTGTCATGGCGAGCTTCTTTTTTCTTATTAGTTATATGGTATTGTATAAGCCATACTTACCTATATTGTGTTCTTTCTTCATATTTGGAAATTTTTCTCCTATGATTTCTATAGAGATTTGTTAATTCCATGTATGGTATCTACTAATTTTTCCTCTAAATCCAATTTGTCTTAAATTCATTTTGGCATCATCTAGTAGCTAAGTATTGAGTTCAAATAGAGTAAAAAGAGTTTGTTGTTGATATGAGGAATCTCTTCAGTTAGGTTCTGTTTTCCAGTAATTTAATCTTGACTTTGTTTGTCCAGTGATAATTGCCTACCCTTTCAACATACTCAATTTAATTGGATTGGATCTTGTAATTATGTTGTAAGGAGAGACTTTGTTCTGGTTATAGTACTCAACAGAACCAAATATATGTAAATCATAAACATTAAAATTATTTTGATAATTTCACCTTTTGTCAATATCCCTATCTTAGTTACTTCTCTCTCATTGCTGAGACAAAACACCCAATACTCAAAATTAAGAAAGGAAAGGTTTTTTTTTAGCTCATAGTTCGTAGAGGTTTCAGTTCATAAATCAGCTGGCTCCAAGCCAAGGTAGCATACTGAGGGGCAACAGTCCAAGGCAGTGGAAGAAAGCAAAAGCAACAAGAGCAGAAGGGAGAGCAAGCCTCTTTTTCTCCTTTATGTTGTAAGCAGACAACCCCACCCCTTGGGTGTGTGTAGCCCTGACACCATCTCCGAGCCCATGTCTTGCACAGGATGAAGATGTTTACAAAGTAAGGAACCTGACCACTGCTGAGTTGCCTAGTTAAACCTCTAAACTTTTCACATTGACACAATGTATCAACCATTACAATCCCTCACAGACCATATTGTACTGGGATATGGGATGTGGGGGATACGAAGAGGAAGGGAAAAGGAATAGGGTATTATGTCAGTGGGAAGAGAAGAAGATAAGAAAAATGTCAGTAGGTTAAAGAGAAAATGGAAAGTCGAACTCTGAGTTTTATAGCTGAGGCAAAGGGCTAGTGTTGGGGAGAGGTAGAGAGTGCATGTGTAGATAAAAGGAGGTATGCAGATGGGTGGAAACATACTCAGAGACTGAGGGAGGTTGTGAGATTGTCGGTGCCTGTTAATATGTTTGTGGGTAATTTTGTTTGGTTCCTTGAAACCTAGCTTTGTTAAGGATTGCCCATCATGCCTTTAAATGATTCTGTTTATTTTATAGTACTGCTTAGCTCTTATCCTTTGATGCATTTATATAGTTCCTTGTTATGCCATTAGAAAGATGGAGAGGAGGAGAGGAAAGCACAGGAAGTGAGATAATGAGGTACAGAGGACTAAGAAAAAGGTGGGGAAAGAGTCAGAAGACAGGAGAAAAGACACAGTAAAAGAAGGAATAGGTAAAAGGGAAACCCTTGAAACTTAAAGTATTGTAATCAGCCAATACCAATAAAACCAAAAGAAAGAAAAGTGAGATGAACAAAAACAGAGAATAGAAAAAGAAAAAACCAGAATGGCCCAAATCTAAAAAAAGTAGCAAGGTTACAATGACTACAATTGCCAAAATGACAATAGAAATAAAAATACAAATCTTCACCCTATTGTTATAACATTAACCCAGAGCTTCTGCCCAGTTCCCTCTACACTAGTGTCACTGTCTGGTTTCATTAGCCATGCAGTTTCCCCCTGTAGACAGTACACTTGCCTGTCTAGTAAGTTTCCCAGTGTGGGCTAGACATTGACTGTCCAAAGCCTTGAAGACTGTTACTTCCTCCTAACTCAGGTCTTGGTGTCAAGATCCAGGATGCCCCACTGCAGATCTCTGTGGATCTGATTATCATGAGGAACTTAGGGGGTATCTCGAATTTCTCTGTACCCTCCCTCCACAGTTTTTAATTGCCCAATAATCTATGGTTGAAAAACTGCTGACCCAGCTGCTGAAGATGTCTGTCTGTTTCAGCCCTGCTCACAGAAACAGGAGGAGGGTACTTTCTCTCTGTCTTGGCTCTACCAAGTCCTGAGTTGTGGAGTCACTGAGTTGTTCGCTGACTTTATTCCGCACAATTGTCGCAGAACCAGTTTTCCCTTTTTGTTGCTCTCTGCTAGGCACTGCTGGGTGACTCCCCCTACCATGGGAGCCTGCTGACAGTTGTGGGCAGGATGCTGAGGTTCCACATATAGCCCTGTAGAGTGTGTAGGAGGAATAGTTGGCTTATTACTATTATTACAGTATTTTATTGTCGGTATTGGAGGAACCTCGCTCCCTACCCTACCAGCACTGGCACTTGAGTGCCACCTGCTGGCCCTGAAGATGCATAGGTGTGTGGCAGTTAAATTGTATCCTGTTCTGTTTTTGGCCTGGGTTGGACATATCTCACTTTCCTGTGCTCAGTGGGGAAGAGAGGGTGACTGTGGGTCTGTTTAGTCTGCCAGGGTGTCACTGATGGGCCAGGTTGCTTCTTGTTCAGACTGGTCCTTTTCCAAGATGGTGTGTGCTACAGGTCTTGGATTGGGGATGGTGCACCATGATCTAGGAATCAACCGTTTTCCCTTCTCCCACCCTCTGAGCACTGAATTTTAGTCCAGCTGGATTTTCTTTTCACTTATGCTCCCATGTTATACTTTATCTTTTGCCCTCACCCCAGAGTATCTGCTTTTTTTCCTGACCAAGTCAGACACTCACTGTACTATGGCTGTTGTCCTCAGGTCAACCATCTTGGATATCCTGCTTCGTTCTTTTCTCTGATTGTACTGTTTCTCCTGCTGCTCTATAGTTTTTGTTTTTCTGTCAATTCCTTCCTAATTCCTGGACAGATACCTACATTTTCTTTTTCTCTTCACTCAGTTGTTGTTTTCTGGATGTCTGGATTCTGGATCCCAGAAAGGCTGTATTTTGCTGAACATTATTCCACCATTTTCCTGCCTTTGGACTCCAACTGGAACAGCAATTTTTCTGAGTCTTGAGCTTGCCAGCTTCTAGACTGGTACTGTACCATAGCTCTCCTGGATCTCCAGTTTGCCATAATCACATAAGCCAATTTATTATCTATAGTATATTATATATGTATTATTATGACAATTTTATATAAAATTTTATATATTTTTGAATAAAGATGTAAATATAAATAAAAATTACTACATAAATAAAATTGTATAATTGTTATGTTTATGTATATATATATATATATATATATACATATACATACATGTAAAATTTTAAAAATAGGATAAAATCCTATTGGTTTTGTTTCTCTGGGGAGCTGTAATACGCCCTACTTACTTTATTCCTCCTACTTTTTTCTCATCTTCGTATACTTACATTCATCCTTGCAAGCCACAATCCAGTCATGTTCTGTCTATATGTCAGCTGTCTTAAGTTTTGGTTGTATCACAAGTCTGCTGCTGAAAACATCAATCTTACCATGTCCTTTTTCTGTTAAAAATTATCCCTCAACTTTCAGGGTCACCAGGTCAACAAAATAAAGGACAAGCTCTTTGATTTGAGATGCAAGGCCGTTGTTCGTTCCCTGCCTACCTCCCTAGCCTTGTCTCTCTCTATAGAGATACCATTTCAGCTTTGTTCCCAGAGCTGGGAATGGATTTTGTCACTTGTATTCCCCAGCTGCACCACTCATCTGGTAGATTCAATTCTGTACAAACACCTGAGTCAGCCCTGGGTCAGATGCATCCTAAAGCAACTCTAGAGCTTCAGTCCACATTGCAGCAGCATGAAAAAGGGATGGAGGTTGGATAGAGGAAAGATAGGCTTTGTTCTTCTCCCTTAGGGCTTGACCTCATGGCAAAGCAACGTAGATGACAAAAAATTGCTGTTCAGTCACCAGTGTAAACATAGGCTCAAAGTGGTGTTTTTGAAAAGCTAAATGTGTAATAATTGAGAAAGCCTGATTTCCCTCACCCCCTCTGTAATCCTGAGTGTGCTTTGAGCACAAGGTCACTGAAGATGTGCATTAATGACTAATTGTTTTTTTAGTTATAGTTATTAAGCTTCAAGAAATTTTTCTTTTTGAGACAGGGTCTCACTATGCAGTTCAGGCTGACCTTGAGCTCACTTTGTAGCCCAGGATGGTCTCAAACTTGCAACAATCCTCCTGCCTCAGCCTCCCAAGTTCTGAGATTACTGGCATGTGCCACCATGCCTGGAAATTTTTCTTATTTTTCAACATTTCAGGAGAAGGAGGGAGGGACCGGGGATCTAGCTTAGCAACCTAAGGGCCTGCCTGGCAAGCACAAGGTTGTGAGTTCAATCCCCAGTGCAGCAAAAAAAAAAAAAAAAAGAGAGAAGGAGAGAGAAGGAAGGGAGAGGGGATGAAAACAAAAATTAAAATGTGTTATGTACCAACTCCTCACAAGGACTGTAATCATTATGTAATGTAAACACATACTACTAAACACTGAAAATAATCCTTACCTTGACTGTGGAACTATCCATAGATATTGTCCAGTAAAATGTCCATTGTTCATTTGTTTTCCTGTATCCAGCATTTATTCACTGTCAGAGGAAAATCATCTGTTCATCCGCCACATGGGAGTAACTTGATATTCTTGGGGAAATCGTGACTACTTTCATTTAATAATCAGCACTTATAATTCATGATAAATAGGGATGGCTTAAACTCTTAGATTTGCTTATTAATTAAATCATCTTACTGGGGCCTACGAAAAAATTTTCAGCTTTAAAACACACTGAGAACTTGTTTTGACTTCTTTATTATCCAAACATGAGGGTTTTTAGAAAGTTTATAAGCATCATAAATTTTTAAATAAAAATATTAACTTCAATTGTTTCTCACACTAAGAGAAACCCAAATTACATTCCTCAAAATAACTGAGCTTCTGAAATTCTGTGTTTTAATCCTACTGAATATGAGTGACCTACAACCCTTTCAGAAAAATCTTGATAGATTTAGTAAGTAGAGGGCAAGTCACCTCCCTCAAGGTGTCATGGTGGTGAGGAGCATCTTGCTACCAGCAGAGTACAACACTTGCAAAGCCCTGATTAACTGCAGTTAATAACCCTAAATATCTTGCCGTATTTTCTTTGGAGATTTAATTTGAAAATGGAATAACTCAGATGGGTGTGACGCCCTTTCATTTACCTCTCCATAACCTTACGACCATCCTCCCCAAGAAGAAATCTACTGTATTAAATGACAGCTTTTTATCAGTATAGCAAATGCCTGAGATAATCACCTTATAAGGAGAAAGAGATTATTTTGGCTCATAGTTTTGGAGGCTTCAGTTCACAATTGATTGGCCCTATTGCTCTGGGCCTATGGAGAGGCAGAGCATTATGGTGGGTGGGCTTGGTAGAGTCAGAGGGCTCACCTCATGACCAGGAGTAAAAGAGCAGCGGAAGGAATGGGTGCTGCAATCCCCTAAATTCAAAACATAAACAAAAATCAAAATAAAAGATCAATAATAGAAAATAGGAGACAGATGTTTTGCAAAAGAGAAGGGGTCCAAGAGATGGAGGAAGGGGAAAGTGGAAGAAAAAAGGATTAGGGATATGTGTTGTACATATACCATCTCCCATAAGGAATGTAATCATTGTGTATTGCAAACATGTGCTAATAAAAACAAAAATTTTAAGAAAGGGAACAGTCCCAGTAAACTGAAGACTACCTTTTAGATCCTACCTCTAAAGGTTTCATTACCTCCTCATAGAGCCACACACCATGAGGGGCGTTACGAATCCAAACTGTAGCACCTCCTTGTATTAATTGTGCATCGTTGCTTTAAAAATTTACCCCCGAAACAGGGCAGTTTAAAACAGCATTTATTACCTCGCACCGTTCTGATGCTCAAGAGGCTGGAGGAGGCTCAGCTGGCAGAAGCTAGTGGTCCTGGCTCAGCTCTATCACTGTAGTCAAACTGTTTAAAGCCATAGTCACATCAAGGCTGAACTGCAGTTGTGAAAATTCTCTTCCCACCTCACTTAGGTGTTGGTGGCCAGAGATCCTTGCTAGCTCTTGGCTGGAGGCTACACTTCTTACCGCTTAAGTTTTCCACAGGTTGCTCGTAACAGAGCAGCTTGGTCACCTTCCCCACAGCTGCCAATCAGAATCAGACAGTAAGAATGTAAACCCCAGTCTTTTATAGCCTCACCTGCAAGCGACATGCCATCCCTTCTGCGACAAACTGGTGATGACATGGGCCAACTCAAATGCACAGTGGATCAACTACACAAAGCAGTGATACCAGAAAATGAGACTCATGAGGGGCCGTCTTGAAGACCGGCAACTGCAACGCTCAAGAGCGTTTCTACATTTTTAACTATGTAAAAACAACATGAAAAACATATAGCATTGTTTTTGATCTATCTACATATTATACCATATATGTTATCCTACATACAAACTTAGGAGGGCTTTGGGGGTATGCCAAGGATGACACCCAGAGCCTCGAGCATATTTATCATGTGCTCTATGATTGAACTACACCTTAGACCTTAGCTACAGACTTAGACTTTTAAGATATTTTCATGTTGATATATGGAGATCCAATTTGTCTATCTTCTCTGCCATATGAGATTCCACTAAATTACAGTAATTTAGTATTTTATTAAAAGACATTTTGATCGTCTGAGTTTTTCACTGGTAAAAAAGAGTCGAACAACCCAGGTATGGTGGTGCATGCCTGTAATCCCAGCACTCAGGAGGCTGAGACAGGAAAATCACTGCGAGTTAGAGGCCAGCCTGGGCTACAAAGTAGGTTCAAGGCCAGCCTGAACCATGTAATGAAACTTTGTCTTAAAAAAAGACCAAAAAAAAAAAAAAGAGCTGAGCATCCTTAAACATATTTAAACATGCTCCTGGACAAAATGTTCTCATATATAATATATATATATATATATATATACACACATATATATGTATTTATTCTCTTATTTATATGTGAATATACTCATAGACAAACATTTTCTCATATGTATGAGATAATCACACATATATACATGAGATTATGTATATATGCAGTGCTGAGGGTGAAGCTCAGGGTTTCACATGTGCTAGGCAAGCTCTGTACCACTGAGCAACATCTCCACCTCTACAGTGTACCTTTAGACATGAAGTTACAGAAAGTGTGTTTATACCTTAAATTTTCTTGTATTTCCACGTAGCTCTTCAAAGTTCTTCAGATTGTACTGATTTATATTTCTAACAGCTATGCATGATCTATAACCATTATTACTGACACACAGATATGATCAGACTCTAATTTTTGTGAGTCTTGGTGTAAATTGGTATATAGTTGTTACTTTTTATTTTCATTTTACAAATTATTAAGATTTAGTGTGTTTTTATATGTCTATGGATAATTTGAGTCTCCTTTTCTGAAACTTGCTCATTCATATTCTATTTTTGTATTGTTTTTCATCAATTATAGTTTTTATATATTCTGATACCCTGAGGCTAGTCCATTTATGAATTTATGTGTTACATACATGTGCTTCCAGTTCATGACTTTTCAATTTTAGTGTCTATGGATGAATCTAATTTCTGGTTTTAAAGAGAATCAATTTTATCACTATTTGTTGTGCTTTTTTGGAAATTAATATAAATATCTTTCTTCATTGAAAGGGCATAATGATATTTTATTACTATACCCTTTTGTAATATTTACCATGTTTCACTTCATATTTAAATTCTTAATATAGCTGAAATTAGTTTTTGTTATAGTGTGAGGTAGATTGTCACTTTTGTTTTCATATAGATAATCATTTTTCCCAACCCCCCTTTAAAATAGTCTATTTCTCATTTGTCTACAAAACAATCTGTGGCATTTATCAAATTTCTACATACATCTGTTTATTTATACTCAATCGTCATCCCTTGGTATTCAAGAGGGATTTGTTTTGGAGCTTGTTTCTTGGATACCAAAATCCAAGGATGCTGAAATCCCCTATATAAAATAATGTAAGGCAAGCCTGGTGTTGTAGGCCTATAATCCCAGTATTCTGTGAGGGTGAAGGAGACAGATCATAAATTCAAGTGTAACCTGGGCAATTTAGTGAGTTAGTAACACCCTGTCTCAAAAGAAAAAATAATAATAAAGGGTTCGTGATAACAGCTTAGTACAAAGACCCTGGGTTCAGTCTCTAGTACTGTAAATAAAATAAAAATAAAATATTATTTGCATAGAACTTGAGCACATCTTCTAATACACTTTAGATCATCTCCAGATCCCTTACACCTATTGCAGTGTAAATACTCTGTAAATAGCTATTATACTGTACTATGTAGGGAACAAGAAGGAGTAAAAATCTGTGCATGTCTAGTACAGTCAAATTTTTTTTCAAATATTTTTGATCCATGTTTGGTTGAATTCATAGATGTGAGACCCATGATGACAGATTGTATATACTAAAACTGTGAGTGCATTCTGAGCCCTCCCATCCAATCCAACACTGTCACAGATGACTCCCCCCTATGCTTACTGGTATCCTTTCTCCACAGTGAGCACTGTTTCTTTCTCCAGCCATGAGAAACGTGGCTGTTATACTCCACAATATATTTATTGTTTTACTCCATCCTAGAATACACACACCGTAGTTTCTATTGTTCCACCATTTATATTCGGTTCCTTTTGTGTTTCGCCTTAGAAGATATACTGTTATGACACTGTTTTCCAAAGTTTCTGTACAAAGTTAGATTGATTTCTTAGCCATTTGCTTCAGAATGATTCTAATACTCATTTGTATAAAGACAAAAAGCTAGCTTCATTCCTTGAAATCTCTTTGGGATTTCTCCCACGTCCGGGTTGATTTTAATGGTTTCTTTACTCTTACGAGTAGGTGATACATTGACGTAGTTCTAAAGCAGATTGATACACTGCAAAGTATACTGAGAGAAGTGGCACTCTTCCTTTCTGTCCCATTCCATGTCCCTGTTCTTTCTACTTCACTCCCACCAACCCCTTTGCAGTGGTGATATTAGCTGGTCTCACCTTCTTGTACAAAGGCATGTGTACATGTATACTTCCATAAAGTCTTTCTTTTATGGAAGATTGCACTCTATTCTATAGAGAGTCTTTTGTACTTTGCTTTTGTCATCTAACAATATATTCTGGAAATTGTGCCAAATTATTCATATAAATTTTCTTCATTTGGGCCAGAGATATAGCTCAGTGGCACAGGTTGCTGCCTGGCAAGTGCAAGGTCCTGAGTTCAATTCCTGGTACAAAAAAAAAATTCTTCATTCCTTTTCTTTACAACCATCATCATGCTGTATTGTATAAAAACACCATAACTTTTTAAACCTTTCTCATATATATGAGTGTTTACGTTGGTTTTTATTATTTTGCAGTTACTAACAATGCCATAATCTTGTGCATTGCTAAAGATATGTCTTCAGGGTAAAATCCAAGATGTATGATTGCTAGGTCAAAAGTAAATACAGATATATTCTCTTGCAAAAGTTTGCACCACTTTGCACCCTCACTAGCTGTGTATGAGTATGGTGATTCTCCGAAGCCTTGGTAATCACATCCTGTCATGCTTTTTCATTTTAACCAGTCATATTGGTAAGAAATAGCATCTCAACATTGTTTAGTTTATATTTCTCTAACTATGAGAAACTTTGAGCAGTTTTCATATATTTAAAAGCCATTTCTATATTTCTTGTAAATTATTGATCCCCGTTTTTCTTGGGTTTTTCATTAGCTGTATAGTTTTGAAGAGTTCTTAACCCGTGACACACGCTGCACATATTTTCTCCTAGTTTGTCAGTTATCTATGCCCTGAGGATTATGATTTTTATCTTCCAAACTCATAAAAATTATCATGTCACCACATATAATTTTATTGCTTATTAGTAATATTAGTGATAGTTTAAAAATATGTTCCACATTAATACTAAAAAGAGACTCACTTTTTTTCAGTACTTGTATGGTTTTAGTTTTTAAATTCATATAATTTAACCATTTGTGGTTTATTTTTTGGTATAGCATGAGATGGCTACCCAGCATTATTTATTAAAATGTATATATCTTTGTCCCATGATTTGTGGTGCCAGCTGTAAAATATACTGAAATTTCCAGTTTTTAGGTTTGTTCCTGAGCTTTCTTGTCTTTTCCACCAGGTTGTCGCCTGTACCTCTGCCAGTACAATAGAATTTTCATTACAGAGGCTTTGTGGTCTCTTTTAAGATCTGATAGAGTGATTCTCCTGCAAAAATTTTCTTCTTTTAGTATTTCCTTGGACATTCTTACAGGTTTGTTTTGTCAAAAGAACTTTATATCAGCATATCTACTCTGTAAAACAAAGGTTTACTGTGTTTTCACTAATAATTCCATTAAATGTATAAACTAACATCATGAGAACTGACATCTTTATGATACTCACCCATCCCTCCAAGAACAGGAAATGCTTTCTATTTGTCTTAGTCTCCTTTTGTGTGTGAGCTCATTTAACATTTCCTTCATGGAAATTTTACATATTTTTGGATAGGTTTTTTATTTTTAATTTTAAGAGAATAAGACAAAACAAAACAAAGCAGATCAGAACAAAACAGAACAATGGAAGCAATACAGGACTGTAAAACAATACAACAGGAAATCGACAGTGGCTACCACAGTGTCTCTTGTTTTCTTTGAAACAGTTATTCATGCCTTCACACACAATAAATTCAAACAAAACAAAATAGTATAAAACCAATCAAAAAAAAAAAAGAATGAAAGCATTATAGGCCTTCAAAACCAGACAATAGGAAATCAACAATGGCTACCATAATGTCTCTTGTTTTGCGCAAAATAGCTGTTCATACCTTCTCACATATTGCAATCAATAATAGAAAACAGACTAAAACCAATCAATTCAAAGAATAAAAGCATTATTGGACTTCAAAACATGATGATAAGAAATCAGCAATGGCTACCATAGTGTCTTGTTTTCTTCAAGGTAGCTGTTCATACCATCACACATAATAAAATCAGTTCTTGTAGACTTTTTAGGAGAAGTTCTGGGCGTATGTAAGCCTATTCATGTACTTCTATCCTTTCTGTGTTAGAGGGAATAACAACAAAACACAAGAAAAATAAGAAACAAAAAAGACAAATAAATAACAATAACAGAGCCCAAAACAATAACATTATAGGCTTTCAAAATAAGG